>JAIUCT010008029.1:0-17826 GCA_021307375.1 Tetraneura akinire
TTTTTTTTTTTTTAACTTTAAATTTAAGATATTAATTTGAATACAAATATTTTCATTGCCTTTCTCCATATGATAATATAATAATATATAGTTATTTTATTGCAGATATCGAATAGTTTATTTTTTTTTTTATTAAATGTTTTATTGTTTTATTATTAATTATATTATATAAGTAGGTATACATTTTTTATCTTCGTTATAAGATTAAATTAATATTTCAGTTGTACCTACACGCTACACGTAATTATTACCAAACAGTTTTTATAATAATTATATTATGTTTTATGATGATTAAATGTATTGAAGCGTTTACAACTTTTGTGATTCGCATTTGAATTGAATATTAATTAATTTAGTTTTCTCGCGTATATAAATAGTAATTTATAATATCGTACAAAATATATATTATTTCGTATATGATATAAAATAATTCTTTATTCGGATATTGTAAAATTATTGAATATATTATATTAGATTTGGTTATAAATTGAATTAATATGTTTGATAATTGCACACAAATAGTGAATATTTCTATATTAATTATATTAATATTTCTATGATAAACATCATATTTTTTAAATTGTATAATTGTTTTCTTAAACTATGAAAAAATTGATGAATGATGATGTTGATATATAATTATATATATGTAATATGTTTTTTGTATAGGCTGAGTGATGTTCACTGTTCTGCCGTAAAAAATTTAATTGGAAATAATCGTAATTATTATAATATATTGTTAATTTGTGTCAAGTTGTGTTTACACGACTTGTTTTTTTTAAAAAAATTTGATTGGCAATATACAATATTTAAAAAAATACGCGTATGACGTTAACGTACATTATACGTATGCTCATTGAAAAAATTCGCTCAGTATCAGTTTTTTTTTTTATTATCATTATTTATCTCCCCGTTCATCGTGGCCTTTTGATGAACAAAGCTGTACACGCAATTATTATATCATATTGTATATTATTATTGTACAGAATAATCGACATTTTACATTATAAAAATACTATAATGGATAATGGAGAATTATATTATTATAATTGTTGTTGCTCATAATATATAATATAATATTATTGTTGTGACTATTTTATAGTAACTCCGAGTTCTGACCATTCTGTATACAAGTATATATATAGCCATATAGGTATAATAGGTACAATAGTGATCGGGTTAAAATCAGAAATAAAAATGCGAATTGTGAATCGGATATTGGAAAATTTTTGTAAATTTAATTGCTTTTTTTTAAATTTAATAGCATTATCATCTTTTTGGTCATCGTTGTCTGATAAAAGAATTGTAATTTTATTTTGACCAATATAACTAATATATTATGTTATAATTATAACGAATTTTGTTAAGCTTTTCTTTCCTTCAAACGCATTAATTGTTTTTTCCATTAACTTGTATAGTTTTTATATGATATATGCATCATAATATAATTTTCATTATAAGGAATATATTAAAATTAAACCATTTTTATTTTATACAATATGTTACCTAATGGTACATCGTACATAGCAAAGCTAAATTAAAAAAAAAAAAAAACTATAACTATTATACTGTTTAAAAATATATATAGTAAACATAAGTCTATATTATTTTGTTGATTAATAAAAAATAAAAAAGGTTTAATATTATAAAAAATTCTCATTGAAAAATTCTTTGACCGACCAGGCAGGCTGTATTTCATCGTTTTTATACATTTATTTATAGCACATCTGTTCGAGTCTACCCTATAGTTTATAAATTTATTAATAATTATTGTATACTAATGTTTAATGTACCGTTTTTTTTTTATTTTCACGATTTGTAGGTAGTTATTTATTATTCATAAATTTGTGAATACATAATTTTGACATTCAAAAATTGATATGTGCAAATTAGATGTTAATATCGACGGCGATTTTTCAAACGTAACATATTTTCTTAATATAATTAACCATTTGGAAAACTAATATTAAACCGTTATAAACATCACGAAGGTGCATTTTTCCGCACTTTTTAAAACGCGTTCTTCTTCTAAAGATTTTTTCGACCATTATTAATGTATAGTTATTGAAATTTTAATATTGTAAATTAGAACAACGTGATTTTTTCGGTTATATATTCGTGTACTATTTTCATAATTTCTTTAAAACGTCGTGAAAATTCGTGTTTATCCGTACAATTCGATAATTTGAATATTTGATAGTATTTAGAGCTGTAATGATGATGATAATAAATAATAATTAATAATATTATGAATACTCTTAATAGTAATAATATAACCCGACCATCGTATCGGTTACTGGTTATAGCGGTTTCGTGTGCGAGTCGTTATGGGGTGTACAATCGGAGGGGACTCGACGACCGTCGCCCGCGCCGTTGCCGCACTCGGGCGCTCGAGTTCTGAGTTTCAGACGAGTTTTTTCATCGTCAGTCGTGTGCCGCCGCCGCCGCCGTCAAATAATAATAATAAATACCAGCAACAAGTCTGCCGCCCCCACGCGCTATTAACAATTCACTCGATAAACCGTGATATTATACAGGGTGATTCCAATAAAAAAGTTAAACCTGCACTATAATATTGACTTTTAAAATAATATTATATGAATTGAATTTTTTTTCGCAGTAAATACGGGTGTATAATTTTAATTAATTTTTGTGTAAATTTTTTATCAATATATATATTAATATTAATATTTCTCCTTTTGCTTATTTTTTAAAATTAATTTCGAAGTTTTGCAAAAAATTCCAAAATAAAGAGCCTTTATCTTTGGTATATAGTTAAAAAAAATCTATAGTTAATATTTTTATAATTTCATAATTTTATAGATTCAATTTTATTATTATCCGCGTATTGATTTTTATTTAATATTTGAATAACTTATAACTCATTAAACGTAATAAAATAATCTTCTTCTTGAAAATCTTCATTTTCTAGTTGAAATCGAATACTGCAGTAGATTGTGTGACAAAAAAAAAAAAAAAACATTAAAATCGTCGTATTGTTTTTTTTATCGGAATAATATATTTCTTTTAAATTTATTATTAATTAACCAGGATAATAGGAAAAGTTTTTTACATCAGTATAGTTGTAAAATTGTATACACTCGAGACTCGAATAATATACCGTTATGCCCCCGAGTACGAGTATTATTTAAAAAAAATATAACGCGCGTGTACCTATATTTATATAGGCATATATTGGCTATTATTTTTTTCGTGATAATTATTCTACGCGACCTAAATCAGAACGTTGAAAATACAATTTTTTTTATCTATATCCAACAATTTTATTTCAAAAATATTTTGAATCATCCGTGTTATCTCGAAAAATTTACCGTCGATTCGTTAAATTTAAAAAAACGAACGCCAACCAACAAAAATCGGAGTACGTTCTATCGCTTCCGCGGTTGTCTTCTGACGTGCCAGTGTATATTATAATATTCTCATTGTACTTATATATTGTATATATATATTATATTTCGTTCGGCTCATTGTAAATATTTTTCAATTAATCGAAGATTTCTTTATTATATACAGGGTGATTTTTTTATCTTACTACACTCATTTTCTCGGTCAATTTTAATGTTTTTCAATTTTTTTTTTTTTACAAAATATATAGAACTTATAACACTACATTTTTATATAAAAATACAATTTTTTACATTTCTTTTTCTTGCTGATTTTTGAATTTTTATACTTTTTTTAAATGGCATGCTATATATTTATTGACACCAAAAAATAGGTAATAAAATTATAAGAATTATATTCCTTTGTCATTTTTAATTTTGTTAACTTTTCAATGAACTACAGTGATTTTCATTAAACTCTTAAATGGATATTTATTAAATAGTGAAAGTACTTTTTCGGAGACGCTAATTTTAGTGTTTACAAACACTGTTTCATTAATAAATATTTTATTATCAAATCCTATACCAACAAAATATTACAAGTGTGTATTTCCAATTTAATATCCAATTATAATAATAAACACAATTAATTAAATACCTACATAACCATCTTATGGAATATTGTCGAAATGTCTATATATCGCCTTAAAATTAATAATCATTCATATCATAATTTAAAATAATATTATTGGTATTTTGGTAATAGTGTTTGGCTTTGGATTTGTACTATGGTATAACCTCAATCGTCTTGACGGGAATTTACGTTTTTACTTTAATGTATCAAACAATATAATAATTATTGCAAGCTGAGTTAAAAGTTAAAACCACATGGTACTCGTACGTTATAATCATTGTATATTCCTCAGTTTTTTTTTATTATTTTAATATTATATATTCTAAGTTGTGTTATGTTATAAAAAAATATTTTATTATAATGGATTGACTTTTTAAATTTTAAGTTAATATTACCTATAATAATAATTATATTATACTTGTTTTACAATTTATATGAAATTGAAAATGAAAATTACATAAATACAAATACTTACCTAGTTTACCAATATCTGTATTATAATAGATGTTACTTTAATTAAATAAAATAATATTCAATATATTAAATAAAGCCGTGGAAATGTGGAATAAACCTACAAATCCACGATCAATTAAATTGCGGTAAGTTATATAATATAAATATATTATAATGGGTTACCTAATGTGCATTTCATTATCATTTGTACTTAAATACTACATATTTATAAATTATATTTTTTATTACACACACAATTAATTTAAATTTGTTTTTATTTTATACTAGTTGGTGGAACGATAAAAACTAATAAAAATTATTTTCAAGACGATAAGAAATATAATATTATTACTTCGTCAACTATTATTCATACTTATTTGTTATTTATATGTATAAAAACTGGATTCAATGGTCAAGTTAAATATTTTGGTAAGTACCTACATAATTTAAATTAAAAGATTAATAAATAATCAGAACAATTTTTTAATTTAATTTATATTAGAATATAATATGAAGATTATAATCATCTGTGCATAGAACATTCAAATCACTGTTTCTTATATTGTCAAAAATGTATACATCTTTCATCGACTACTGAACTAATGAAGACATCTTGAAGTAACCAATAAGCCAAAAATAAATAAAATACCTATAACTCTTGTTCATTTTTTATTTATTAGTATTCTGTGATAATTAAAAAATATACTGCATATTTACTATTAAGGGTAACAACATTAGTGGTTAATCCAGTAGGTAAGGCTAAAACTGAAAGTATATTATAATAAAAAATAGTTATAAATTATAATATAAAATTCAATTTAACAATTGTTTTATTTTTTATTTTATAAAAAAAAAGTCTAAGAGTAGATACTATGAAAAAATAAATGTGCCATAATTTAAATTAGTTAACCACAGTATAAAAAAAATTATTAATAAATATGAAAAAAAATATTTTCCAATTTCAATTATTACCTACTGAAATAGTGTTTTTTTAAAACTGATGTTTTTACCCTTTATCATTTTAAATATATTATTATCATCGCCATTTTTATATTTAAATTTAATTTATTATGTCTAGGATTATTGAAAAGATTATTCTCATTTTATAACATATATTTTAATCTAAACTCATATTTTGCACATGTGTAAAACGAATATTTGGATGAAAATATGTTTTTAAAATGGGAAAAGCTTTTCGTTATCCTAGGCTATTAAATTATTATAAAACATTTAAATGGTAGTTTGATTATGTATAATATATATAAAATGAAATTTTAAATTAATTTATCAGATTTATTTATTTATTTTTGTTAAAAACGATTTTAAAAAAATCATATTTTCAAATAGTTTTTAATAAATAGGTAATTTGAAAACATTAAAAAATTGCTTTAAAATTGCTTTAATTTTGTAATATTATAAATTATGTATATAATTATTTAATTAACCTACTGATAATGGAAGAAAAATGTTATATATATAAGTATAAATTAAAATAAACATGTATTTATTTATGATAAATTGATGGTCAATGTTTTTTATTATATTTTGTGTTGATTGTTGTATGTAAAAATTATAAATTGCGCATCAATTATATAAAATATATAATGTTAAACTATAATATTTTAATTGTTTGTATATTCATAAATGAGTACTATGATAATGTAATGTTTAATATATTTTATATTAATTTGTAATTATTTACATTTACATAATTTATAATTATTTATTATAAATCATAAAATGTGTTTTTTCATAGCATTAACCAAATATATTTTTATATAGTTGTAACAGTGAAGTGAATTCTTAGTTAAAAAAAAAAAAAAAAAATTACTAATTAGATGTTTGTAATCCTTGTAATTCTTTATTTCATAGTTTTATACCTATTAACATAATTATGTAATTATCCATGTCTGGATGCAATTCTGGTCTTAGAAAACAAGTTAAAATATATAAAGAAGGAAAAAAATCTCCTTCAATATTTCATCCTAAGAGGTAGTGTCATATTTAGTTTTATACATTTGTTTCTTATTTAAATTTATATTTCATTAAGATTTTAATAAAAATTTAATGAATATAAAAATACTTGTGTTAATTGACTTTTGATATTAGAAATAATACTTAAAAGGTAAAAATGTACTTTTTTGTATAATATCTGGTCACCCTACATATTGTACAAAAACAACAAATAAATGAAATTCATTAAACAATATTTATTTAAAATTTAGAATATGATTGTTATTTGGAATACAAAAATTCCAAGAGCTGATGAAGTATTAACAAAAAATGATGGAGTGTGTGAATTACATTTTAATTCTGAGGATGTAATAAAAAATAAAACGTTTGAAGATAAAGAAGGCAATAAAATACATTACTATCTAATGAACCCTTATTTATAGGACAATTAAAAATAAAAATATTAAAAAAGAAAATCTCCAACAAATAGAACAATACAGGAAAATTATATATAAAAAAAAGTCATGTACCATTAATGTAAGATCATTCTAAATAATTTTAAGATAAGCTATTAATATATAATAAAATATTTAATTGCTGTTAAATATGAATTTATTATATTAATATAAAAGAGTTTATACTCCTGTCACATGGGTGTGCGAATCATAGCCTTTAATTTTAATTAGAATTTGAATACAATGATAAACTATTGCATTCGAAAAAAACGATTCTGAGCGAAGTTCAGTCAGATTATAATTTTCGTTTGAACTAAAAATATCAATTTAAAACAGTTATAAAAAAAATTTAGACTAGGGATTTTTATAATATTTTAGTTTTTAGTATAATGTTAAGTAATATGTAAGTATACTTCAGTAAAATTTTCAGACCTTAATACCAAAAATTGCCAATTTTATCAAACATTATATAGGTAAAAACGAGAATTTTACGAAATATTCAATGTCCAATATTTTGTAGAAAAATGAACGTAACTGTTCCAAAATTTTACCACATATATATAATACTTATGTGAACACCCGAAACAATTTTCAAGTCTCTATCTTAAAAATTGCCCGAGTTATCGAGAAATATAGAAATCGAATTCGTCAAAATTTCATTTTTCGCGAAAAATGCTGTTTTTTCGTCATTTTTTCGCCGTTTTTTCTACCGCATAGGGTCAATTTTGAGAAATTCGAAAAATGACCTAAATAAAGTACCAACTAGATCCACTTTGCTACCGGAAACATACCCTATTCGTGATAATCGGAGCATTATTTCGGGTAGTAAAAGTGTTTACAGAATAAAAAAAAAAAAAAAACAAAAAAAATCACACATCATTGTAAAACCAATACATTCTTCGCTTCGCTCAGAATCTAAAATAAATGTACATGTCACTGTCACATGATAATTGATTTTGGTGGCCAGCATAGACTTATAATATATTATAAGTCTATGGATTATACTATGACTGATTACATTAGTAAAAAATGATAAGATATTTTACGTAAACATTGATAATGTTTAAATCATATACCAACATAATATTACAAGTGTGTATTTCCAATTTAGTATCCTACTATGATGATAAACAAAATCAATTAAATACCCCTTCCTACATCTTTCCTCACAATCAGACGTAATCGTGGATTCATTAACGTTTAACGACAACCACTATAATAATATAATATGAATACAGATTAGGTGTATATTTATAAATAAACAATGCACAATAATTATACGTATTTAATTTTATAAAAATACAATCGTATGGAAAATTGAAAGTGAACCGTAGTAACAGTGACGTAAAAACTGACAAAAGCTCCTCCTACATATGAAAAATAAATGAATTTCAAAGACGTATATTATCAAAACAAATTGAAAAAAATGAAAAATTTCTTCACGAAAATTATTTTTAAATTATTGCCCATGTCATAGAATAAAAACATATATAGCATGCCATTTAAAAAAAGTATAAAACCTAAAAATTTAATAGGAAAAAAAAAATATAAAAAATTATATGTTTATGTCAAAATATAGTGTAATGTACACCAAATATTTTGTAAAAAAAAAAAATTGAAAAACTTCAAAATTGACTGAGAAAATGAGTGTAGTAAGATAAAAAAATCACCCTGTATATATATATGTACATAACATGACGTGTATGATCGATAAATTGTTTTCTCGAATTTATATTATACGCGTACCGTATTGACTCTCCGATTGACTATATCGACGATATTGTGTTGGATTTAATTTTTGTTTCGTCCCGACAGTTATAACATATTACACATATTATATTTTAATTGTATTTTTCGTTTGACGATCGTACGTCGACGGGTACCCCACGTATTGAATTGAATTTTTTTTTTTTAATTATTTCAAACGGTAACAAAATGTGTCTTCGTATAGCGGTGTGAACGACCTTTAAATCGGAAAAGGTACTAAATAATGCCGACCGTCGTAATTTTGTTCGTTATACCTACATTTATACCTTGTACGTTGTACGTACCTACTGATATAAATAATAATAATAATAATAATTTATTATCTGTACCACGTAAAAACGTCTAACGCGAATGGAAAATTATTTTGAAGTTATATATTGTAATCGACTTTAATTATAATATATAATATATAGATATATACGCGCCAAAGAATATATATTATATATTCGAGTTTTCATTCCGGCATGCCTTTCCGTAAAAGGAATTGCACAATAAACAATAAATATCGGTGCCGATACGTTTACGGACACGATCGATATATTATTATTATAAAAACGATTTATCAGTTTCGTGTATAGCGGACAGAGATCAAACATCACCATAAAAACGTTTAAAATTTATATACATATTATAAAATATGTAATAATTGATTTCGAATTTAAGCCAAACGTGTTAAATGCCATATTATCATTACCGTGTGTATGACATAATATCAATTATAAATTGATAAAATATCGATGTTCATGTTGCAGTTATAAAACCAAATCGTGATTTCATGACTTTAGTTTAAATAACGTTCGATCGATAAGATAATCAGTCAATATTTTCAAATATTTCACACAGTTTAACCGTCGATTTTCATTAAATACACGATGTATTTATATACCCAAAAGTTCGTATTATAATTACAGTCTACTCGCAGAGTAAAGAAGTATTTTTTCTTGATTTTTAATCATATTATATTACGTTGTTACCATAATATTATTATTATTACAGTTGAAACGTACAAATTAACCGAATAGGGGAAATATAAAAAAAAAAAAAATCCAGGACAAAATAATTCTTAATTTAGTAATACATACGGGGTGCACTATATATAGTTAGTCTTAGTATACGTTTATACATTAATTATATATTTTTAGAATCGTATTTTCGATTGGACAATACATTATTATAATATTATTCTTTTAAACATATATTTAAAACGAAATTTTTTCTTCAATTTTTGAATCGCGATACGACAGCTAAAAAATAAAAATGTATTATCAATTTTACGAGCATTTAAAATAAAATTAATATTCGTTTAAAATGGCATTATAACAGGAATATAAATTTTAAAATTTATAATATAAACCAATAAGTGCAGTTTCGAAATAACAATATACGTCTTGTTTAAGTCGTCATTTTCCTGTGTTTTATAATAATATAATAAGTATCAAATATTAAAAGAGTTGTTAATGCTCGTTTGGAGGGTTATACACTCTGTATAATAAACTGTAACCTTTTAAGAGAGACACATAATATATTCGCAAAAATAAAATAAAAATTAGGTACGCGTACGAAAAGAATTATATGGACGGGGACAAATATTACCGTATATTGTTATGTTGTATGATCAGTCACGTTTATGAGCCTCGTAAAACGGCAGTCTGTGACCATAAGACTAAATAGAACATGATGGTTTGAGCACAATATGTACACGAATATACGATAAAAAAAAAAAAAACAAAACGTTGTCCGCTCGTTATAATATTTTTCAATAATCGCAATTATCGTTTTTTAATTGGATAAACTATAATATAGATAATAATATCGCATAAAACTAAATATTATTCGGTCTCGTACAATCGTATAAATGATTTTGATTTGCGCGGGCATTTAAAAAAATAACAGCCGAATTATAAATAAAAAAATGACAGCTCGATTTCATTTTGATTTTCAAGTTTTGTATATATTTTTACGATTGACAAAGTGAACATATATACATAATAAAACAATTAAATTGATTGTTCTTTTATTATATACATTTACATTTAATATTTTATGTATTACCGTTATTTTAAATTTTATAGCGAATGAAAAATTAGTCGAGTGTACTTATAAGTTAAAACGTATAATATTATTAATATATGCGTGTATTGTTGTGTTTTATTATAATAACGTCCGTTTAAATTCGGGGGAATAATTGTATTAAATTTAAATTAATCGATTCACAATGAATATGTATATAATATATTTATTCTAAGGGAAATACGTTTATGATAGATTTATAAAAACTGTTATATTTTAAGTTAGTTATATTTCAAATTTAAGAGAATATTATCTAATTGAAAGATATTTTTAAAGTATATTAAAAAAAAAAAAAAAAAAAGATAAAAAAGATAAAAAGATTCACCTAATATTTGAAATATTATTATTGTAAAGTATTAATTTCGAATACAAGCGATAACATTGAAAAAATAAATACACCCAATAACCACCCACCAGAGTCAGAGAAAATGAAACGGTAAAATATAATATTTAATTGATTTAATAAAGACACGAATAGGATACAAAAATAGTTTTCGGAAGTTAACTGTTTGTTAATTATTATCGCGTGCATTGTTGAAATAATAAACGTCTTTTGAACTTTTAGTTCTTTAACGATTCGGCTGTTATTAGAACTAATAAAATTGTATTTGAAACTCTGTCCAAATATTTAATAGTGTGCAAACCCTGCTGCAGTCGCCGGATAACAATTAAATAAATATTTAAAAATTTAAGAGTTTTGAATGAAAAAAATTCTTTATTATATCATTCATTCACAATTTAATATGTGCATTATATATATATATATGTGTATATGTGTGTATAATAAATATCAAATAAAAAAGATCATTCGATATTAAAGTTACATTTATAAGTGTGTAATAATATATGTTTGGAATTTATTTCCAACTAAAAGTACTCATTTTGGACATTTATTAGGTTTTTAAAGTATAAGTACTTATATAATTTCTTTACTCGTTTACTCCTACATACCTAATTATAATAAAGTTCGAGCAATAAATAAATTTTGTTACCCTCAAACTCCGTGATCATCAAGACGTCATTTGAATAACAGGGCTACATAAAATTTATTTTTTACGATAATGAGACATAAAAAAAGAAAAAAGAAAAAAGTGACAATTATATATTCGATTTTATATATATATATATATAATATTGGTTATAACAGCTTTATACGTTGGAGTGAAAATAATAGTATACATAAAATAAAAAATAAAAAAATGGTCGTTACCGAGTATTGCCGCAAATATCTTTTTAGTGTATCGCGGTATCTATAAATACTTACCCTTACACATAAGCGGCTTACCGTATTAACCACTCGGGGTGCATTCTTTCGGCTTTTAAGTCAAATGTATAAATATGTTATGTATATTACTATATAATATTGTATATATAGGCCATCGAGGCATCGACGACACTTTTAATAACATGTCTGGATGGCTTAATGCCAGTCGACAGTTATACGTCTATCGCTACGTCTGTTCGTATATCGAGGCAAAAATAATCGACATCACATTTTTTTTTTTTTTTAATAAGCCATAGGTAACTATCGAATTAATAAATAATAGAAATATTTTATACTCGGACGAACCTATAACCTGGTAACGAGTAATAAATTTTCGAATAATTTATAAATCAGTTTGGCCGCGTAAATGACGCGACATATCTTTTGTCCAAAAATCATATATAATTGTACGTTGAAAGTAAAAATAATAGTAGGTACCTAATGAATAATATTAATTGTAGTGCCTACAAAAAAATACGTACGACGTACCTAGATATTGTACTGCAAGAAGTATTACGGAGGGATTTCAATATGGAAATATACGAATACGATATTTTATGATAAATTTAAGATCAACGCCATTATAGTTTTGTCCGAGTTCAAAGGATTCAATGATTATGGTTTTAATTATACGGGTAGAAAAGAAACGAACCGTTCAAATTAGCTATTGAACAGAAATATTTCAAGTAAAAAGACTGTACGCGCTCAAGAACAAGAAACAGATGGTTAGATATGTAGATGGGTAGATGGAGTAGAAGAAGAAAATCGGAAAATGTGCGTAAAAAATCCGAAGAAAACGTTAGAAGCCAAAGATAGATGGCGTGACGTTGTAGTTGCGGCCAAAAATATATACGAAACATTAGTGGAGAAAATAAAAGAAGAAGTATTTAGTCGTAAAAATAAAATTACGCGATATTTCGTCATTTAAAAACTGTATAGCCATTGATACGGACAATAATACGTGATGCTTAAATTCAACGTTAAATAATAATTATTGGAAGTCGATGATAAAATAAAAGGAGGATATTATAATGAATCACGCTATAAAATCTCAGTTGAATTTGAATATTTCGTGGTATAGATTTGTAGGTACGTCATTGTATTATTTTTATTGTCCTTATTACAATTCTTTTATGAACAATAATTAAATTATTTTTTAATTGACGTCATAGTTTTATATCATAATACATATAATATTATTTGTAAAATTATAAACTTATATGCGTGTATGTGTACAACGAAATTTTGATAGCTTAGCTTATTAATAGGCAGTCTAATTTTAATAACTATATAGAATATAACATAACGAGATTTACGAATTGATAACACATTTTTTTTTATTTTTAATATAGTAGCCAACTTTAGTTATTTTTGTTCGACGTTTTCAAAGTAATAATATATGGTTTCATATTCACGCGAAATATCAATGTAATATTATAAATTTTAAATATTCCATGGATTAAAATATTTTTTAACGATACTAGGTACGTTATGTTTGTTATAGATTAAGTTGAACGTATTTATATTTTATTCTCTCGAATAAAATTGATAATTACAGTGTATCAAATTTAAAAACAAGTTATATTTATACATTTAGAATTTTAGATAGTTTCACGTGTGTATTTTGTGTTACTTTAAATTAGAAGCTATTATTAAATTTGAGAGTAGTCGTTTTTTAACACGAATAAAAAAATCATTCATTAATGATTAATCAAGCACTTATTTAAAATTACAGTTGAACGTATCAAAATATAACAATCTAGTATTATTTTAATTTGATGTTTTATATTTTTTCGAACATAAGTACATTTGTTCATTTTTATGTAAGTACAAAAATATTAATGTATATTCTTTCTTTTTAGATGTAATTTTGTCACATTAACTGAGTAGGTACATGTGAAAGTTATTATTTAAATTACATTTATTTATAGTATAAATAAATTAATATATTATCTAATTAATACCCTAATGGTTTATTTTCAATATTATGAAATTCGAATGCAATGATAAATCATTATTTAATTGCATTCAAATTTCAATCAAAATATTCAACACTGCTATATCCTCTTTAGACCTGCGTATATCCATTCCACAGCAGATCTCTTTTCTTTTTCTTTTTTTATTATTTGTATGAATGGGAATTTCATAAAGTTAAATTTACTTACGATGAATTATAAATACACAGTCGTTTTATTATTATTATTTTTATTATTATTATTATACAAATTTGCTAATTAATTAGAAAAAAAACTTTTTCAACTAGGTGTATACTGTATTATAGTCGTAATACAAAAGTAAAATATTGTGTATACGTTTGTACGATAATTATTATTTTTTCGAGCCGAATAACTACTCTTAAAACTTTATAATATTATAAGTATTACCATGGGGCGTTTCGCGCACTGATGTTATATAATATAGAACCGATCGTGGTCACGATAATTACGACGTTTGCCGAAGAACGTCTCGGGACTATATTACCAAGAAACATATAGTTCGCGATTTTTTAGTACGCTACTACGCTTAATGATGTTATACTTATTATTTTAACGAGAACAATATTTTTTTTATTCGCGTACTATATAGAAACTGAAATCCGGTATACGGTATAATGTAATATTATATGCAATATATATATATATTGTATAATATTAATTTCTTATTTATCGTCCGAATACGACGTATATTTTGTAATCTCATTTTTAATTCACATTCACCGTCCATTTCGTGATTGCACGGTCAACAACCATTCATAATTTGTTATGTATTACCTATAGCTTTTCAATTGTTTTATGTTTCTTCTTTTTTTTCTTTTTTTATTTATTTTATCGAAGTACATATTTTTAATAAATAATAATTTTAACGTGTATATTATATATATATATCCTGTTCTCGTTCACGTCATCGGCGTCGTTATATTAATGTTATTAATTTGTTATTATATATTATATTGTGCACTTTAAAAGGCACACATCGATAGAATAAACGTCGAAAAATTCACCGACATTAACACATATGATAACAAATAAAAGACACGATAACAACAGACATTACGCGAAATGATTTTGTTCGAATTGAATATTACGCTAAGGGCATATTATTATTAAATTTTATTTTAAAATGATCAAAACTATACATTTTATTATCTGTAACAACCGTTATCAATTTTAATATAATCATTTATTATAAGGTATAATATGCTTTTAATAGATACGTGTATAAACTTACTCGAGTGTATGTAGACTTAGTTTGAGCATAATACGAGTAGGTACGTATTTTTTAATGTTAATATGAGTTTTGAACGGAGACTGAAAAATTTCTTCTCTTTTTTTTTTCAAATTCGAGTAAACACGAACAAAAACGAAGATCAAACAATAAAACGCGTATAATATAAATATTGTCTAACCGCCATAAATATTTCGCCGTAATCATTAGCGGACGTGCTTTGTATAATGAGATGCCGCGCCGAACTATTGTAATATACCTACTTGTATTTTACTCTCGTTCATTGAACCTCCCGTCGTACCAAAGATAATAAATATAATTGACATGGAACACACGAAAATATGACGCTTATGATGTATAATATAAGTTATTATGTTACATAATATATTTATAACAGTGAATATTTTAGATCACGAATTGTCAACTCTTTTAGTCTTTTACCGCGACGGTAATGTCGTACGAAAAAAAAGACGACTTTAGAAATGAACAATAAGTCGTAGAAAACGACATTTTATCGTATTGAATTTATAACATTTGAAAAATATTATAAATTTTTATAATTCGATTGCACTACACGTTGTGAAAAACTGCATCGCGTTGGCGTGTAAGCTCTCGCGGCGAATTTAAATATTATAAACGTTTCGCATTAGTTCGTTTTTTTATTCAAAGTACACAGTCGGTAATTCAAATTGCGTCTTTTTAATACATACGAGTATTACAACAGTAGCTGAATATTATGTTTGATATTTCATTAGTTTTGTTATATAATGCATGCAAGAACAACTACAATATTTATGTTCTATTAATTATTTTAATGCATTTAGACAAAAAAAAAAAAAAAGAAATCAGTTTTCATCTCTTGAATAATATTATGTAATATATTATAGTCTGTTATGGATTAGCTTTGAAATGTTATAAATAAATGAAAATTTGTGCTAGTCGAAATATTATAAATGAACACACGATTTCGAGTATTTAAGGCTAATTTTCTGTATATTAAAAAAAATAAAATTAAAAAAAACATATAATTATATTTAATATTTAACCGTGTTTAACAAATTTCATTGTACTTATTACGACTCATGGGGTCTAGAGACTCTAAAGGGTGGGACGTGGGAGATAAGGTTTAAATTTAAAGTAAGATGTTTTGGCGTGTGAACATATTATACTTACATAATATTATACTGATATGTACATCTGTCGTTACTAAGATGACCGATAATCTGGCATTCGTATATTATATATTTTAATGATGAATTTATCGGTGATATTTGTTAGGTATAGACGTATAGTGTATTAGTGTTAGGGTGGACGACCGAATATTTGTAAGTTAAGAAGAAGAAGAAGAAGAAGAAGAAGTAGAAGATTTATCGACGATATTTTTTATTATTTATCATTTATTATAGTGATGTGATCGATGTTTTACGGATATTATTTTTCCACGCGTTTGTATAATAATTGTGAGATACTCGTAGTATTATATAGTGAATATTATATTATTATTATAATGAAGAAAACGTAATGCGGTGACATGAAAAACCGACTAATTTTCTTGTCTCTAAACTAAATATACATTATACGATCGTTCGACAGTCGGGACAACATATTAATAATATATTATTATTGGGTCTTGCATATAATGCACGTTCGGCCGTCGTGCCAAAAATCGGCAATCTCGACGGAAATCGAAGTCTTCTCACGGAATTTCGGGGGAAAAAATAAAATAAAACCCATAAATTTCTCATCAATTCCGGGCGGCCAAACGCGCGTTCTCGCATATTATATCGCCGCGTATACGTTATGTTTATTCTTCCGTAACACTTTCACGTATTTCGTCGATCGCGCGTCATCATCGCGTGTCACGAGACAACAACTCGTTTATTGGCTTATTAAACGGACTTTGTTCGGTGTTAAAATGCCGCCGGGTTGGCAAACTTGTAAATCATACCGTCGCTTTATATATATAAAAATAACCGACAGCAACCGCCAGCCGGTGCTCTCGTTTGCGTGAAGAGAAGAGGAGGAGAAAAAAAATAGCTATGCCACCGCTGTCATCGCGGCTCACTAAGAGGGCAAATTTGTCCGAGTTTTCCCCGAGAAGATCCAATATAATAAACGAAGACGAGGAAAGTCGGGACGGGAGCGCGTGACCGTTTTACCGACTAGACGGCGGCGATGACGAGAAAATATTGCCATAACCTTTTCTCATCGTTGTTGTTACCACCATATCTCTATGCCCCCCCTCTCTCTCGCTCTCTTACTTTCTTCTACTCTTTCATCTCACGTTAAAACTCGCGAAAACAGTCGGTTTCGGCCTTTCGAAATGACTTTGGTTTTTGGTGATGGGGTGGTAATTTCTCATGTAATAACGTTATTGTACCGCGGTAGAATCGAAAAACAAACGATTACATGCGTACGTCGGAGAGCGGTTATATAATATGATATATTATTAAATTCGAAAAATTGAAATTTTTATTTTTCATTAATAATAATAACAGTGGCGTACAAAAGATTTTGTAATGGGGGGGGGGGTTAATATAATTTAAATTCGTTTGAAAAAAAAAATGTTTTATAATATATATTATACATATTTAGGTTTTAATTTTTTTATTATAATTACAGAATACAATTACAGAATAATATCTATTTTCCTTTTTTTTC
>JAIUCT010008031.1:0-11280 GCA_021307375.1 Tetraneura akinire
GATTCCACACTGATTTTATTAAGAAGTAATAGTATAACTGAAAACGTTTCTCTTACAGGAACACATGCTGATATCTGACAAATCCATCTGGTTTCACATAACTTTTTTAGTACAATAGTATTCTTTTTAGGAAAACATTTTTTCTGGAGATCCAAAAAAACCATGTGTACAGTAGATCTGCTTACAAATTTATACAATTGTTTAAGAAGTGTTATAAACTGTTAAATTTCAGGAATATTTTTACAAACGTCCACAATAACTAAATTTAAACTGTGGTTATAACAATGTGTGTATAATGCTTTTGGTACTTCCTTTTGAATAATCTCTTGTACACCATTTTGGTAACCTCTCATTACGGAAGCACCATCATAGGTCTGTGCTATGCAATTTTGGATGTTTATTCCAGAAGCTGCTAAAGTTTTCTTAATAAATTCAAATAAGGTCTTGGCATTTAGTTCAGAACAAGATACATATCCCACAAACCGTTCATTTACTGTATTGTTGTAAAAATAACGTACCATAATTGATAATTGTTCAGTTTTACTGATGTCTTTGGTTTCATCCGCCAAAATCGAAAAGTATTTAGATTTTTGTACCTCATTTGCAATTGATTCAATAACCATTAGACTCATAATACTAAGTATTTCATTTTGTATACTGTGATGTGTATATTTTGCATTTTTAGGCAACATCGATTTTTTTTTGTAATCTTTTATCTCTTTTAGCACAAAGATTTAAAAGTTCTAAAAAGTTACCTTTATTAATGCTTCCACCACTTTCATTATCCCCACGTTGAGCAATGTTTTGACAGGCTATAAAAAGTAATATTTCTGCAACTGTTGCAATATAATAACGATTTTCTTTTATTAGTGTCTCATTTTCTTTATTAATAAGGGATAAAATAGATTTATTAGTTTTTTCAGTCATTTTATATCCTTCCCATTTAGTCATACATAATTTATGTAAAACTGATTTATCATGTTGCTTTATACCACTATTTTTTTCCATGGCTTTTTTCCAATTCTTAAATTCCGATTCGGAAAACGGCGATCCAGAAGGATCAGTTGAAAAAAATCGACAAGGAAAGCAATAACATGAATTTTCCAAAATACTGTATTCTAATCATGGATACAACTTAAACCATTCAGAATGAAAATTTTGCCATTCTTTGGCAAATTTTGTTCGTGGATAATTTTTTAACATCGGCTGAGTAGGGTTATCAGAAACAACTTGTGTGATGTCACATGGTCCACTTTGAGGTAATAAAGATTTAATGCTTACTTGATCATTGTTATTTGCAGCTTTTACTAAATCAAATTCAGCACCGTCTGAATTTGTTGACGATTCGTCACAACTGCCTATAAAACATTAAACTTTAAGAACCTTGTAAGCTAAATAGCATATCTGGTATCTTTAACCTAAATTCACCAATTTAGGTAATGAATAATAGGATAGTATGATGGTCAGTGGCGTATTTACGGGGGGATCATGGTGATCAATCTCTCCTCATAGGCTGACAGGCTGTATAAATACAAATAATTATAGTCATCGTATTTTTTAAAATATAAATTTTTTTTTTATCAATTATTGATTTTGTGATGTAATAATTAACTCAACTTAATTCAATTTTGTTTTAATAAAATAATTAATATCTAGTAATGCGCAGGGCCTGATTTAATAAAATTAGGGCCAAATGCACAATTTTTTTTGGGGCTCTCAAGTCAAAAAAATGTTCTAGAAAAATTCTACATAGAGAGGGGGGGAAATTTTAATAATAATAAAAAATATTTATATGTTAAAAATGTTAAATACCAAAATACCTATCTCAAAACTCATAAAATATTTGTTCATTATTTCATGTACTATAAATACAATTTAGTTACTGCCGTTACTGGGTCTGGTAAATTAAGGACAATGAAAAGACAATACTAATTAAATATCATAACAAAACTATACTATAATAAAATATTAAAAATACTTATGGATTTTATTCTATTAATTTAAAATTAAATAAATTAATTTCAGTCTTCCATAAAATTATAAAAATGGAAAATAACAAGCTCTGCGTTTGAAAAGATAACCAATGTATTTTAATGTAATTTTTAGTTTGTTACTCATATAAATTGATTTTAATTGTCAATTAGGTGACAATAAATATTATTATTATAACTTATTGATTTAACAATTTATTCTATATAATTAAAATTAAATAAAAAATGAAAAATTTCTATTTACATTTTATCATAAAAGAATTTAAATTAGTTATTGGGTATCAAATATTCCTGATGTTCAAACAATTATCTATTATTGTTATTTTAATATTTTGTGACTTATTAGCACTGGGGTATGGAATGACAAAAATAATCAATAAATATAATATATATAATCAAAATATTAAATGTTAATGATCTATTATAATTTCCAGAAACTTGGAGGTGAGGGGGGCGTATCCCCCTCGAGTTTGTAATTACTGTATTAAGTCACATTCCCCCCATGACAAAAATCTAAATACGCCACTGATGATGGTAGTAAGTAGTACTGTAGAGTTGGTTACTTACTTGTGTTTATGTCTAAATCACTTTGCACATCCCATGATTGCAACAAATTAGTAATTTCCGCCACTGTATTTGTAGTTTTTTGTTTTTTTTGTAATTCTTCTTCATTAGTCGAACTAATTTGAGGACCAAAGTAAGAATCAATTTTTCTAACACTCATTTTGATATTTTAACGTGTTAAACGCTTAAACTGGTCATACAGTCGCATCGGTGGCTATAAACTATAAAGTATAAACTGTAACAACCGCGAGTGTTGCCGTAATGCCGTTATGAACTTATAGATGTTGAGAATGTTGTGATTAATATACATTTATCTATTATATCTATATATAAACAAAACGCGGCAAAGCGGGCGCATAAACACACACATACATATACAATGAACAAAATATGTCGAGCAATGACAAGCCGTGTGGGAAACCCGACTAATAGGCGAACGCCGATATTTTTAAACATATATAACTTGTGTTCAAAAATCGTTTATATTACAAAAGTTGGGACTTGGGGTCGTTGGGGAACTAGCTTTTTCTAGTGCTCCACAGTCACACACCAGTAAATAGGAGTAAGAAATATCTGGGGGGGGGGCGAGAGCAGGGTAAGAACTTATCCTGGGTGGGCGATCGCACCCCCTCGCCCCCCCTTGGAGCCGTCCCTGACTAAGTTAGATCACAAAATAATGTCCATTCTTCGTGGTTTTTGAGATAATTCATCCAACACTTCTTCTACATTAATTTCTATATCTCGATTCAAAAAAGGATCCAAAAAATTCTTTCCTGCGAAGATCCACTCGTTGATGTAATTGTTTAATCTAATCTGTGGTAATACCAGGGGTTGGACACTTTCGTGCTGCGAGGCGATAAGAGATATTTCTGCCACTGTCCTATAAATACCGTGTTATTTCTTATCAGTGTCCATTCAGATTGTTCTATTCTGTGATAATACTGAATACTTAGAAATACTAAGAATACCGTTATACAGAGTTATGGCTCAAGCATCTAAAAGAGAAATAAGAAAAGTAAAATGAAAAAAAAAAAGGTTCTGGGGGTGATATATCACCCAGATCACCCCCCGTAAATACGCCACTGAAATACAATATCATATAATCGGCGATTAGCATGCGAGTTACAATAAAAATATATAAAAAAATGACACAAAAAATTGAATATAATAGTTTATTTTAATAACTCACGAAAAATACGAAATACTAAATATGCACGACGGCGAACGGTCTAAATCGCACGACGGACGGAGATAGACAGACAAGTAAGACAATAATTCACGGACACTGGACATTCGATTATATAATACACGATAACACAAATTAAAATTAAACTTAAAGCTAGGTGTGTTATGTGCGTGTGTGTGTGTTTGTATCCGGACGTTGATTGGGAAACGCATTTTTTCCCAATTATGAATATACTCGTACACGTAATATTAATAATAATCGCGGTGGCTGTTATAATTACGCAACCACCGCGATTTCAGCGTCAACAATATTGATTAACGTAATACCGAAATATTAGAAAAATCTCAAATCTCAAATATCAATTTTTGTTGGTGTTAAAATTTTAAGTTACAAATAAGTTGAAATTTTAGTAATCGATATTTAAATTATTTATATGGATTATTCATTCTTTTTATTAGGATTTTCTGTATATTTTCAGATATAATACAGTTTACTAGTGTAACGTCCCCTCTTATCGTCTCCTCAATGACGCTGAGTTTTGTTTATTTTTACGAGGTCTTGGGGACTCGACCTCGGTGTGTGATATTTATGTTAGGGACACGAGTGTTTTATTTGGAGTATTTTTTCTTGTATTTTCTCTATAATGTTTTAAAGTAATGGGAAGTAGGTTTTATATTAAACGTAACATTAATAATCAAGTTGCAAAAATTACGAAGGAAAATATATCATTTTTGGACAACAATTTTATTTTAGAAATAAATCAGGAAAATTTATTCCCTTTAATAAGATCAACTAACGAAGACAATTTAGGAAAATTTTTTCAATATTCGAAATTTGGGAAATTACCGTTAGCCGCTAAATTTATAAAAAAATTTGCTTTGTGTTCTTTATATGAGGTTGAAGTTTTAAGTAAGGAAGAATTTTATAAATTACAACTATTAGAAAAATTTGAATTTATAATTTCACAAAAAACAATTGCATGGATTAATTTATTAGACAAAACAGAACTAATAGAATTTTTAAAATTTTGTAATATTCAAATTGATAATTCGTCAACAATTATAGAATTGAGAAATTTAGCGAACTCCGCCGTTAAATCGTTTAGGAAAGAGGAAAATCCTGATATAATGGAAACAGACAATATTTAAAATATTGACTCAAATTTTATAGAGAAAAACATACAAATAAATTTGAATAGCAGTATAGACGAATTAGAAGAGGTCAATTATAATCAAAACGATTTGGAAATAAAAGATTTAAAACCGATATTAATTGATAGTAAATTAAAACAAAAACCAAAAATGTCATTTAAAATGTTACATCAGCCACAACCATTTTCTGACGATTTAGACCAAGATATAGAGTCATTTTTTGATAATTTTGAATTAGCAGCAATTATAAATGAGTGGAATGAAAATGAAAAAATTATCTTATTACCTATATATTTAAAGGACACAGCAGCAAAGTTTTTTAAAATAATTAAATTAAAATGTCCTGCGATTACTTGGGAGCAAGCAAAAATAGATATGATAGAAAAATTTACTACTATTGGGAATAAAAACCTATTGAAAATACAATTAAACCAAAGAAAGTTAAAGGAAGGAGAAAAATTGTGCAAGTTTGTGATAGATATAATTGAGCTGTGTAATAAAATAGATGTAGACATGAAAGAAGAAGAAATTTGTGAAAAAATTTTAAGTGGTCTAACTAATGAAATATATGATAGAATCGAAATGTTAGATAACACGACTATAAATAATATAGAAAATAACTTAAAAAAATACGAACTATCAAAATTAGTTAGAATGAATGATGATAAAAAAAATAAAGATACTGATAGATTACAAAAGGAAGTAGATATATTAAAAAACCATTTACAACAGTTAAGCATGGTACAAATGGGGGGAAATAATTTTGGAAGATATAGTAAGAATAGTTCAAATTTTAATAATTTCAATAATAATAATAAACCGAAATATTATGACTACACGTATAAAAGATTTAATAATAATAATTTTAACCGATTTAATAACGATAACAATTTCAGCTATCAAAATATGAATTATAAAAGTAGAGATAATAATAATTATAATAATTATAGAAATTTTTCAAAAAATAATCTACATTCTAACAATAACAATTATAATGCTCATAATCATACTCAAAATTTACAAAAAAATAATAATTTTGGTATTAATAAATATAATAATAATGGTAATTTTGAAAGACGCACAAATAATAATAATTATAACCAGGAATATAATAGTGATAATTATCATAGAGGTCAAGATAGAATATATAGATCAAATTATAATAATAATTCGAATTATGGTTTTAATAGTGAAAGAAAGTCAGCACTTAATACTCATCAGGATATTAGGGTAGAGGAAGTCAATGCGAATTTTACTAGGGACAATTCAAAACACAATTCTACTAAAAAAAATAACTTTAGTTCAAATCAAAAAAACTAATAAGGCAGGGGAATAGGGTTAGGTATTCTCCAGGTCAAATAAAAAATCCTAATACCAAAATTACGCAACACGATCAAAATATTTCTTTATTACAAAATATTATTAATAAAACTTATGAGAAAAGTGACGTTATTAACACTATTAACGAGAACGATTGGAATTTTGACCTAGATATTTTTTTTGAGGAACAGGCTTTAACTGAACGTAAGCAAAATAACAAAATAAATAAATACAATAATAATAATATAACTAGTAATATAAATGTAACAAATGGTATTAAAATTAGCAACGATTGCTTAAAAGATTGCAAACAAAAATATGATACTAATAAAATTGACGTTCACAATAACAGTAACGGAAATAATAATCTAGAAATATTTGATGAAAAATCTGATAGTAGGCAAAATTGTAGTTTAAATAAAATGAATATTGGAAATAACAGTAATATAAACAAATCGCACGATGACGATATGCTTAATAAATGGAACAATGACCATAAAGACAAAAAGTGTAGTGACCCGACCTTATTACCGACAATAAAACCAGGTATGCGACTTGAAATAGTAGGCAAAATAAATAAAAAAGATTACATATTTGTAGTTGATACAGGCGCTATGGTTTCATTAATAAATATAGATTGTTTACCCTTTGGAATAAAACCAAATGTAATAGATTATTTAAAATTAGTAACAGCAAATGGGTCTAGTCTTAATTCACTTGGTGCCGTTGAAATAATAGTAGTTTTTAATAATATACAATTTTCTCTTCCATGTTTAGTAGTAAGTAATTTAGTAGGACCTAATCTACTAGGTATAGATTTTTTAAAATTATATAAAGCTAATATAGATTTTGTTAAAAATCAATTAGTATTAAATGGAGAAAAAGGTTTGGTAGTTTTAAAATTTCACGAGGATTCAATAATTTTTAATAATTACGATAATGATAATATTAATAAAACTTTAACTAACCACCGAAAATTAAATATAAATACTAATAATCAAGCAGAAGTGGGAACCTCTATAAAAGACGGGATAAAAAATTATATATTTCTATTGGCGAGAGGAAGTCAAAAGTTGAATGAGGTGCCTGGTGACGGATTTTGTGGTATATATGCATTATCAGCGATGCTATCTTATGAAGGAAAATATGTTACAGCGGAAACAATTGCGAAGTTATTAAATATTAAATTAAATAAAACACCAATTTGGTTAGAGGGAGAAGATTTATCCGCTGTGGCTGACAATTATAATTTTAATCTTTTAATCATTTGTCCCAATTATGAAAATTCACGACAAACTATAGGAATAGCTTACTATAAACCAGGTAGAAAATTTTTAGTCACATTTTTTGAGAATAATCACTGGACGCCCGGGTGTTTTAATTCAACATCTTCAAATTTAAAATTAGATCGCGTAACGTATACATATGATTTTCGTTCATTAGATTTATCTCGAGTATTATTAAAGGAAAGATCCATACTTGAACATCGTCAGGAATTAGAATCGATGCCGATAAAAAATAATCCTCACTTACAAGAAGCGCAAAAAATTTGTCAAGTGCCAGTTGATTTCAATAAATTAAAAATTAATTCAAAACCATTTACTAAATTCGAAAAAATTGATAATAATCTACCAGATAACAATCTAATAGATAATAAATTAAATTTTGATATTAATCCGAACTTAACACTTTCAGAAAAAAATAAGTTATTATTTATTTTAAATAAATATGAATCAGTGTTTTCAAAATCGAAATGGGATTTAGGTGAGTCACGCACTGATTTAGTAGATATTAAATTAACAAATAATATTCCAATTAATTTACCTAATTTTAAACTTAGTAAATTCGAACGGGATGAAATAGAAAGTCAAACACAGGAAATGTTACGGGCTAATATTATTGAGCCTTCTAATTCACCATATTCTTTTCCTGTTTTCTTAGTAGCAAAAGGGTTACCACAAGGTATGAAAAAGGGCATTACAACTTCCCAATATAGGATGGTTTTAGATTATAGAAGACTTAATAATATCACAATTAAAGAATCATTTCCATTACCAGTTATTCAAAGTATTTATGATTGTCTAGCGGGAAATAAGTACTTTACATGCTTAGATGCGATGTCAGGGTTTCATCAACTTAAACTTAATAAAAAAGCTAGGGAACTAACAGCGTTTTGTACAACATCAGGGAAATATCAATTTAAACGTATGCCAATGGGTATTTGTAACGGTCCAAGTAAATACCAGGAGGCTATGAATAAAATTATGATAAATTTAAATTATAAAATTAATGTAAATTATATAGATGATTGTACTTGTTTTGGAAAAACGTTCGATGACCACTTGAATTCATTACAATTAACATTAGAAAGGTTTAGACAATATGATTTAAAATTGAAAGTATCCAAATGTAAATTTGGGTACACAGAACTCAAAATTTTAGGTAACATCATAGGTAGTAATGGTATTCGTCCAACAGATGAAGGACTCAGGGCAATTAAGGAATTTTCTTCTCCAACTAACATAAATCAATTACGTAGTTTTTTAGGCCTGGCAAATTATTTTCGCAGATATATTCCAAGTTTTAGCAAAATTACTTATCCTTTAACAGAATTAACAAAAGGTGTTTTCAAAACAAAAAGAGAAAAAATAAGATGGGAAAGTGTGCACGAAAAAGCATTTAATGATTTAAAAAATAAACTAACAACACCACCCGTATTAATGCATTTTAATGAAGACGCGGACACTATTTTAGTAACGGACGCGTCTTTATTAGGTTTTGGTATAATATTACAACAGAGGGATGAGGACGGTAATAATCATCCGGTTTCTTTCGGTGCAAAAAAATTATTACCAGCTCAAAAAAATTATTCGGCATTAGAATTAGAAGCGTCTGCATTATATTTTGGCTGCATGCATTTTAGACAATATCT
Organism: Tetraneura akinire; assembly: GCA_021307375.1. Lineage (NCBI taxonomy): Eukaryota > Metazoa > Arthropoda > Insecta > Hemiptera > Aphididae > Tetraneura > Tetraneura akinire. The sequence goes on from JAIUCT010008031.1 coordinate 9,145, forward strand.
TTTTGGTAAAGAATTTACGGTATGGACAGATCACAAAAATTTAGTTGGTTTACAAAAATTAAAATCTGATTCACACGTTTTAAATCGTATAAGAACAAAATTGATAGGATATGACTTTAATATAATATATAAACAAGGTATTTTTAACAAAGCGGCAGATTTTTTATCCAGACACCCAATAGGTCTTGACGAATCAGAAAAAATTAATTATGAAAGTGATTCAAATTTAAACATTTATAATATTAATTTTCCAAAAAAATTAAACAACTCAATTTCTTATGACGACTTTAAAATTAAGAATGATTCTGGGATAATATTTAAATTCGAAATCAATCAAGTTAACGAAGATTTATTTGGCGATTATTTTGATGAAACGTTTAATTTAGTATACTGTGTTTCTCAGGATTTTTCAATGAGGGAGGAAATTGCTATTCGATTTAAAAATAAATATGGTAAGGTAGACGAATTAATAGCCCAAAACAAAAAAGTCGGTCAATTAGGTTTTCTGAAATTTAATAATCAATATATAATACATTTAATAACCAAGTTAAAATATAATATAAAACCAACATACAAATCATTATTTAATACCTTAAAAATTCTAAAAAATTTTTGTTGCTCCCACAATATAAAAAAATTAGCCATGCCAAAAATATCTTGTGAACTTGATCAATTAAATTGGGAAATAGTGTTTAATATGTTAAAATATACGTTTGAGGACACAACGATAAATATTACAGTGTCTACATTTATGCCAAGTAAGCAAATAATTTCATTAGTAGAACCCGTTAATATTCATTTATTACAAACACGCGATGATTATTTGCAAAAAATAATAGAAACTATTCAAAATCCTAAGTCAGCAGAATTAACCTGGATAAGAAAATCTAAATCGTATGTTATTAATAATGAGGACAAGTTACTTTACTATAGGGATATATACAATGGTACACCAAAATTGGTAATAGCTTTACCTAATAGTTTAATACAACAAGTAATAGAACATTTTCATGACGAAAAAATGTCTGGAGCTCATTTAGGTGTGCATAAAGTATTTAATAAAATTAGATCGCGCTATCATTGGCCCACCCTACATAAAGACATAAAAAATTATGTAACTTCTTGCCAAAGTTGCCAGCAGCGTAAATCCGATAAACGACCAGCAGTAGGAATGTTGCAACCAAATGTCGTAATAAATGGTATTCCATTTCAAGACATTTGTATTGATTATATAGGCCCCATGAATATGTCTCGTGGATTCAAGTATATATTAGTTGCTACGTGCCGTGCAACAAATATTTTGCTACGCAAAACCATTTAAAAATGCTGACGCTAAATCAACAACAAGATTCCTTTTAGAATTAATTCTAACATATGGGCCACCTCGAGTGGTAAGATCAGATAATGGGACGCATTTTACAGCAAAAGTTATAAAACAATTACTAACAGCTCTGGGTATAAATAAAACAGAAGGTATTGCTTACCGACCTACTAGTCAGGGACAGGTAGAAAGACAGAATCAAGTTATTATAGACATGATAGCTCCGTATGTAGCTGACGGTGAAAAGTGGACAGACGTATTACCTATAGTTTTACATGCTTACAATACAGCTATTCATTTTTCAACGGGATTTACTCCTTTTTATTTAGTACATGGCTATGAACCACAATCAATTTTTGATATCGCTGTAATTCCGGCAAATTTAGATCATTCCGTTATTGACGAATTAAAAAAATTAAATTCAATTAGAGAAAAATTACCCGAGATTTTAAAAAAAGCGTTTGATAAACAAAAATTCTATGCAGATAAAGGAAAAAATGACATCGAATTTTATGTGGGGGAAAAAGTGTTGATCAAAACAAATATTAAAAAAGACAAGTTTTCTCACCGATATGAGGGGCCATATTCGATAATCAAAAAAATTAATCCAGTTACATATTTAGTGGAAATTATAAAAAATAGAAAAAAATATATTGAGAAGAAACATATCCACCAAATTAAGCATTATAGGAATCGTTCAGATATTATGAATATTTATTATTATAATTAATATGCTAAATTAAACAATTAAATTTTTTTATTTTTATTTTTATTTTATTGAAAAAACGGGCAGGTAGCCCAATTACATTACATTA
>JAIUCT010008039.1:0-24407 GCA_021307375.1 Tetraneura akinire
ACCATTCAATAATTTATTACGGTCGCAAAATAATTGAGTTGTATAAATTTATAAATATAAGTGTAATATAATGTCTTATAACTAATGTTATACATAATATAATTTGACGCATCTTTCAGATACAAAATATAACTTATTGTATATTATTTGTTGGTTATATATATATATATATATAAGCACAGTGGCGCACTCATGGGGGGAGATTTGGGGTTGAAGCCCCCCCAAAAAAATTTTTCTTTAATTTTAATAGTTATATTAAATATTTCCATTATGTGTTCTTTTATGGTCCATATTTTATCGACGATTATTATGGACTAGGATAAATGAAAATATGTAACATAAAATTACATAAATTGTTTTGCATTAGTATATTATACTATATTATATAGTGAATCTGAAGTATTATCTGGTCTTTCTGCAAAAGGAACTAGACGACTTATATTTATGGACTAAATTTGTAATTTTTCTTATAATTTAATTTAGATGTAAAATAACAATAAAAATTAATATAACATTAAACGTACAAAGTTATTATTAACGAAAAATTTTAAGCCCCCCCCCCCTCCCAAACAAAAATCCTGAGTGCGCGCCTGTATAAGCACTAACTATAGATGTCTGTATAATATACATTATACATAAAATATTACATACAAAACGGGAGGCGATAAATATATTTATTTAGATATATTCGTCAGAAATTCGTATTGAAAATACAAATTGATACGTCCGGTGGTTTTTATATAACGTATTTACAACCCGTAGTTGTTGCAGAAGAAAAATCGTATCCCGCGTGCTTGTAATAATGTATATAGTATATTATAATAATAATAATAATAATAATAATAATAATAATAATAATAATAATAATAATAAATAATAATAATAATAATAATAATAATAATAATAATAATTAATAATATATTATTATTATTATTATTATTATTATTATTATTATTATTATTATTATTATTATTATATTTTTTACGATTCTATAATAAAAACGTACTTGAAATACATTATATAATAAAACGTGCTACTACACGTTGCTACAATAAATCCTTTATTATGTGAAATTGATATATATGTTACATGAAACCCATATAATATATAATAATATACTTTGAAATGTTAAAAATTGTTAAAATATGTTTGTTGTGTGTGCGCGTTATAATAATATAATGATATAACAATATATCGTTAGAACCCAAACAAAATATATATTATTATAATATAATGTTGTATACACATAACAGTTGTATAGGACGTACGAGTGTGTTTAAAGAAAATTATATTGTTAACGTGCGTATATATTTGACATACGAGTAGTTTACGAGTTTATTGATTTATGACGTCTCGAACTATTTAAATATTCAAAAGCTTTATGTGTGTATAATGTATACATATACGTTATTATCACATATGTCTATTCTAATAATAAAATTAAGTTTTTGGTTGGACTCCAGGGATGGGACTTAACTATGGTTAGGAGTTTACAAAAGGTATTTTAAGATCAATAATGAATAATACATAATATTTTATATAAGTATACGAGTATATATTAAAATAAATTATAAATGCTTTTAAAACCTAACCTACAATGTATATATTATTTTTTGCAAGTATTATTATTCTTTCAGATTTGAATTAGGTTTGAAACACTATAAGTCCTTTACTCCTTTGTATCACAAACAATAGTATCTCTAGAGTTATTTTTATTATTACTTTCTTGAGTTATAGAGTTACTCAGTGTTATTTTATACGGTTAATACGTTTAATCGTATTAATCTTACTATTATAATATATAAATATAAATAATAATAATACTTTACACAATACGAAGTAAGAAAGTTTTTTTCAGAGTTCTTAAGTCTAAGCTACTGAAATATATTACATATTAAATATACACATTTTACCTATATAAGTGTACGAAAAATAATTAAAAATAATATTATATTATATATCATACCATTTAAGAGTTGAGATTTTGTAAAATGTATATCCGAAATTTGAAGCTTAAAAATAATGCATTAGTGGCCAACTTTATACATTCTACCGTAAAGGGGTAAAGGCAAAGGGGTAAAGGCAAAGGGGTAAAAGTAATCCAAATTATCGTAATATTCTTGAATCATATAATTACAGTTATTTAAGAACAAAATTATATTCCATATATCCGTTATGCGACTTAGCAAAGTGTAATTTACACAATATATCATAAAAAATATTAATAATCATATAATTAATGTGAATTATTATTATAAAAGTATATATTTTTCGCAATTACATTATACTTATTGACGTTTTACGATTTTCGTACGATTTACTCCTCATTGATTTACTCATATTATAATGAAATTATGTGAAGTTATCAATACGATGATAAATTGATAACCTATATAATATTATTTCCTGTTCAGTTTTTACCTGCGGGTATCAAAATAATAAAATATATTTTGTTTCTTTTTTAAACGGCAGAAAGAGGACTTTTCCCGTTATTATATACGTGATGTTGGTAGTTTATGTATATACGCATTACGTCGTTTTGTGTCGGAGGGACTTTGGTTCGGCGAAACGATAGCGAAAAGCACGACGCAACGGCCACGCGCGGGTGTAAATCTGCCACGCCGCGTAACTCGCTCGCGCACGACGATTATTGATCCGCGCGACCGGCAGAACCGCCCGTGGGGGAGGACGTGCGAATGCATTTCCGCCAAAATCGAATATAATATTATAAACGTAGGTAATACTTGTGTATTTGACAATAAACACAAATATATTATACGAATTTTAGACGTCACGTAATATTATATAATTATTATAATATTGTAGTGTACTGCAGAGAACGAAAGAAATTTGAATTGCTTATATTTTTTTTTTAGCAATTTTAAGAACGCGCATTTAAAACCTAGGTAAAAAAAAAAAAAAAAATGTGACGTTTCCGTTTATTTAAAATAAAACAACGATTCAAATTCCCATTTCAAAATTATAATACGAGTATATAATACGATCATGTATTGTTATATTAAAATAGACGCCGACACGGATTACGAATTGAATTTCTAAAAGTTTCGAAATTCCATAAGTACGCTCCTATGATATATTTTTATTTTAGACCATAAGTTAGACATAAGTTTAAGACGTCTAAGAAAATGTTGAATTGTTTCTAATATTTTAATCATCGTTTTATTATTTCGTTGATGATAATAATGATAACATATTATATCTATTATAATATACGCTCGAGGCTCGAGTATATTATTATAGACTTCAACGCACGTTTATCGTCAAATCATAATATACATAATATTATATTCGCAGCTCACATATTTCACATTTCTATATATATTATATACATAATATCATGTTTATTTTTTACTTTGAAATTATTTTTATCTGAGTAATTAGAATTTCTTTTTAATAAATTAAAACGCTATACTATTTTGAATAATTTAAAATACATTATTATTATTTACTAATTGTATTTTATATGACCCGGACATATTATGTTAGTTTATTGTGTTTATGTATGTACCTATATGCAATTGCTGGAGTGATGTAAATACGAATATTATTATTAATTATTAAATTAAGTTCGTTTTTACACGTTTTACTTATTATATATTACTATATTAGTTTATTTCGATACTTTTTATATAATACATTTTTATAACATAAACACGCAACGAGTTATTGCAGTATTGTATTTTACTCTTATAGTACATAATAATAATTTTGTACAGTGAATCATCGAACATTGCGATTGCGCACTACAGTCTGTTGACCGACTGAAGTATAGATGAGTATACGTATTGTGTATAATAATATAATAATTATTACAAAAGAGATAATAATATGTCGTATCGTTATCATTCAGCGCATTCCCACTGTAGTAAATCAAATTCTACTTAATGTCGTTTCGACCTCTCTCGCAAGTTTCATATATTATGTATTTTATAGATGTCTAGACGACTTAATAAGTGTGTATGATGTCTTATTATGGGGGTTGGTAATATTTTTTTTATTTTTTCATTAACGTCTCATAAGACAAAACATAATTTACAATACACTATATACTTATATGGTTAATATAATAAGTAATAATGTATTTAATAATGACTATAATATAACACGTTAATGTGACAATACGTATAGGTATATATAATTTATAATGTAGGTATATTTCTGTTTTAAATAATACGGTTTTCAATCAATAAAAAATTACATATTAAACGTGTTAAATGCACGTGTATGAATGAATACGATATGATAATTATTGTTTTATATATTTATAAACTACATAATGCAATATAATTTATAACAATTTTTTTTTATTACAGTTTAATATATGCGGTTGGACACGTTTGAATTTCACTTTTTTAAATAATATAATATATTATATACACATTCAAAATTTAATTAAAAAATTAATATATCGTAGTTTACAACATGAAATATTGTTACATATAATATTCGTCGGATAAAATCGATGTAGGTTTTTATATATATAAATTATGCGCACGTGTATATACAATACATTTAAATATAACACTATAGTTGGTTATACCTGCTATATACTCGTAATATGCTTACAAATAAAATTGAGAATACCCTTAATATTTTTATTCCATGCACGAATGTTTTTCCGTTCTTGAGCTGAATTTTTATTCTAAGTGCTAAATTATGATTATTATACAGGGTGATTTCAATTTTATATTATAGATTTTTTTTTTCATTTGAATATGGGAAATAATAAAACAAATTAAATTTAGAATAATTTATTATTAAAGTAAATAAATTACGTATATAAATGAATATTATATTTACTAGTCATGATATGCAAAACAATAATGTGAACTGAAATACTCAAATAATTTTGGTTGAAATGCATGTTAATCAATGTACCTATATGAAAATTGATAATATATACAGCACTAAAAAAAAAAAAAAAAATAAGAAATATAATTAATTCAAAAATCTCATTTCAATAATATTTTTAAACTCTCGATTTTGGAAACGAAAAATTGCGTTCAAATAATATGGTTTCGAAAAATATTGAAGATATACAATATTATTATTATGCGACTTCATTTTGTAATAACCACTTTTTTATAATATGAATTAAATATTTATGATGATTAGTGCGATCACTAATGCATATACATAAATATGATAAACTTTAATTATATCTACCTATGTCATAACTTATATAAGGAAGTTAAATAATTAAAAATTGTTTGCATTATGTTAGCTGAGAACCTCGCCACCGCACGATTTGGTAATTGTATTTTTTAAACACTCTGTATATTATACATATATTACGTATATTTAAATAATATATATTTATAATTTAAGTAAAAATATGAATGAATATAATACTCTTTAGATTCGCGTGTGAAATTCACGTACTTTAGCCAATAATCCCAATCGTTTTCGCACATGCGAATTTTCCAGGGGTGTTTTTTTTTTTTTTTATCGCATAAATGTACCTACTTCTTTTCTCGGGCCCGAGACTTCATTATCGTGGTTTCCAGCGGGGTTCTATTTTATCATATTACTATATACACGTACATATATATATATATATATGTATCCTCGTATAATAATAATCATAATAATCATAAACGAGAAGTGCTTATCCCCGTCAACAGCCCCACTAGAGTACTCACTGAGGAGCAGTTATAAATTTGTCCGCGCCAACGGTCAACGGAGGACTTGTAAAACTATCGTTGTGGGCCGACGATTTCCTCGAGTAGCGTAAACGTTTCAACGAGCTTATCACTTTACCGAATGTTTTTTACTGGGCAATTTGATTTTCCCCCTGCCCCGTAATTCGTATACTGGTTCTTCGAAATGTTCTGTGTGTGTGTGTGTGGGTATACGTTTGATGCGTAGTGAGATCCAAAGTATAGAATCGGAGCAGCGTTATGAGATCATTTTTCGTTGTCAGATCCGTACCCCTGGATCTCATAACGTTATCATTCAAAATCGCATTTTTGAAGCAAATAAATGATATTTTGATTAAGACTTGGTCGGATCTAAGAATACCCTAATCATAAAATTTTGGAGTATGTATACATACACCGTTAAAGAATTATCACGATCTACTGTATGTATTATAATTGTTCGGTAAGTCATATATGAGATCCATAGGACGGCAACATCGCATTTGTAAGTTTATGTGTATTTTGCAGGTAACGGTTAATGAGTTCTATAATACTATTTCACTATTTATTTTATGGATATTTCATTATTATTATGAAATACCTACCTGTATAGTGTGTATATTATAAATTATAATACAACTACAAGGCCTATGAACATTTTACAAAATTTAATTTTATATCGTAATAGTCACCTATATGGCTATATTAAATTAATTCATTAATAACTATTAATTAAATTTTATTTATTTTATTAGTTTTATGGCTTAATTTAAATTAATTTTAATAATATAAAATATATAAATCATATTATTTATTACAGTACTTAGTACCTATTTATATTTAGTTTTAATATTTCATTTTAATAATATAAAATTAAATTTTTAAATTTAAATATAATATATTATTATCTACTTGAGAAAATATTACATTTTTAGCAACTTATAAATTACTATTTATATTGGAATAATGAGTAAAGTGAGGTCGTAATATTATTATATAAAAACATAATTGTGATTGTGAATAAGTATATAGGTACGTAATGCCTATGTCGTGTAAATGAAATAAAAACTCAAATTACCATATTATGACAATAATATTTTAGTATAGATTTCTTTTCATATTACTATATAGTATATAAGGTATATAATGAAGTTCTTACTATAATTATAATAATATTATATTATTATAATTTATAAAATATAATTATGTTATTTAAAATTAGGTATTATTCTGATACTATATTTTGATGGAAATGTTATTTTAAAATATAAATTAAACATTTCTATTAATTATGTAGGTAGTAGTGTTGTAGTACTATGTAGTACGACTAGTACGAGTAGGTACAACTTACTACTTAGATTTAGGTACCTATGCAATTTAATATGAAGGTTCTAGTGTAATAAATATATATTATGTATATAAAATGTATAAGTTAAACACGTAGAGAAATACCGTATTAACGTAATAACGTAGGTAGTGTTTTTATTATAAAATTTTAATGTAATAAAAGTAGCATTGATAGATTGTATATAATTGCAATCGTCCTAATTTGCACCACTAATATTGTAAATACTTTATGGGATCTATGTATTCAACACAAAATAACTATAAATAAAGTTATATAAACAAATAGGTACCTAAAACGAAATAACGTTAAGAGATCCGGTGGAGAACATTTTACATCGTTACAATCGTTACATAATAGGTGGTACACTGTACACATAATTATTATTTTTACACGTTATAGTGTAAAACTGTAAACTACTAAACTATAGTGTATAAATCATATGAGTGTGTATACCAAGTGCCAACTTGCTAACTTAAAGAGATCTGACATTTTAGTTTTCTATTTAGGTAAATTGTGCCGGATGTTCAAAGGTTTCTAGGTGTCCTTCACAGTTGACACGTGCTCGTAAAACCAACTTCTTGTTTACTTGTTTTTCCCGATTCCCAACTAATATTCTTAAAATAATAATACTGAAAATGTTCCGTATTAACGTACCTACCTACAAATTACAATTGATAAAAGTATTAAACCTACCATATGAGATCCGTACAAATTATTTCTGTTTGGCGGCAACTTGGTACAATACCAAATAATAAATAGTAAAAGTATTAAATATTACGTGTTTATATGTGTTTATATTATGTATTATTATACTTGTTTTCGAAGTACATTTATCTGTTATTCTGGTCATTTTATTACCCATCTATTTTTATTTGTGAAACTATTGTCATATTAAATGAATTAAGAAATATTATTTCAGTTTTATTATTATTCGTGAATCGTGATCGTTAGTCTTACTTCATTGTTCATTCGTATATGAGTCTTTCGCGTATGAACACGGATTATTATTGCAAGGTATAAGGATTATTAAATAAAAATATATTTTGTTTAGTTTTCTATACTTACTTACTCGAATTTATTTATAATATGCCTAAAAAAAAATTTAAAATTAAAACTTCCAATGGTAAGTATTATTTTATACGCATTATAATTTACCTACTTATAATTATTCTTGTATGAAAATTAAAATATTTTTTTTTTATTTATTATCACTTATTAGATTGGATAGTTGTTCGTTTTATTGACGACAATATAATAAAGTTATATCCTGGCAAAAGTTTTAAAAAAAAAATTGATATTGGTCAACAAGAATATGTTAAGTGGGATGATGGACTGAAATATTTGGCAGTAATTATTAAAAAAGGAAGTGAGTTACGTATATTTCGATTAGGAATCCCTATTTTTTAATCGAACATTTTTTTTTTAAATTTCGTTAATAATTTTAGTATTGAAAATTGGAATTACATATTAAATGTAAATTTGTTTACATGAAATAATGGAAATATATTTTATCTATACGATATCTAATATATATTAAAAATAAATAGATGATGAAATATATTCCTACATAATATTATTTTATATTTTTTTAAAAGGTAAAAATGATATGGAAACTTATATAAAAGAAATTCAAAATAATGTCCAACCAAATAAAATAGTTAAAAGTAATATATATCCTTAATAATCTCTAATGTTGTAAATGTTGTACTTATACCTAGTAAATTATTAAATAATTTTGTATTAGCTACTAATTCGAGTATTGGAGATGTGGAAATGATTAATGAGGATGACAGAGTATTAAATAAGGATGCATTTGATGAAAATGGTATAAATATATCTAATGATGGTTTACAAATATTTACAAGTGTTGTGAATGATAGAATAGTTTTAAAAAATAATGCTGAAGTTGAAGGTAAGAATTTTTAAGGTACCTAATAATAGGTATCTATAATATATATTTTATTTGTATTTACATAGTGACTTATTACTTATTACTTGGGTTATTTTTCCATATTATTTTGTAATCGTAATAGATTCTGAAACAATGAGCTGTTGTAATATATTGATGAATTCTTATGAAGTAAATTTGGATATGATTAATGAGGATGACAGAGTACTGAATAAAGATGTATTTGATGAAAATGGTTTAAAAATATCTGATGACGTTTTAAAAATATCTACAAGTGTTGTGAATGATGGAATAATTTTAGAAGATAATGCTGAAATTGAAGGTAAGAATTTAAAAATAAAAATATTATTTTTTAAATAATATTTAGATATATATTAATGTTTAATGAATAGTCAAAGAGGTTTTTAAATGTTGACTCTGATGTTACATTTCATTATAATTTAAAATAATTACCATTAACTATAAATTATTAGAAATTTTAATAATATTTAAATCTATTAAGTAACTATTATTTTTAAAAATTGTAGGTAATAATCATACTGAAAACCTTGATTTTTTCTTAATTCCTTTAACCACTTACCAAAGATCTACTTAAACGACTATTATTCTGTTAATAATTTTTATTTTTAGTTTATAATATCCTCTCAAAAAATGAGTTCTTGCAATTTAATGATGAATTTTAATAAAATGAATTTGATTCAAAATAATAGCAATTGTGTTGTAAATAATACAAATAATAGAAATTTTTAATAAAACTTATGATTGTCTATTAAAAATTTAAAGACTTTGATTTCAAATTATATTCATAATTTTATAGGACAAAAAAGTTCTTCCTTTGGTGCATTTGATCCATATAGTATTGAAAATGAAGATTTTTTAAATGAAATAGCGACAGGTATATCATCAGCAATATAATCTATCTATCTAAATTTGTTTAACTTAATTTTTTTTTTATATATAAAAATATAGTAAATAAAACATCATATGAACATCAACCTAATACTAAAAGGCATATTGGACTGTACCCAAGAAAGTGCAAAAATAAATCAATTACGAAAGAAGTGTATTCAGACAGTTCTATATACTCAGATTATAATTCAGGTTCAGAATATGAACCTCCAATTAAAATTCAATCTGAAAGAATAAATTTAGAATCGAGTGATGAAATCTCAATTGCATCGACCATTGATTTAGATCATTTTGTTAACAATAGTCTTCAGGCTGATGAAACACCATCATCTACATCAAATATTGAAAATAACAAGATAAATCAATCAGACAGCATTCTCAATAATGAATTGACAGAATCGACAAAATTATTAAAAAAAGGGTACAACTTTAATGGAAGAGTTGAAACTTCAAAATTTAAACAAATTAATAATAAAAGATCTTGGGATAAAACAAGTAATTGTATATACTGTGAAAAAAATGTAACAAATTTCACTCGACATATTATAAGAAACCATTCAACAGAAATAGATGTTGCTCGATACATTTCACTTCCAAAAGGATCAGAAAGTAGAAAAGTACTTGCAGACAATATACGTAAACGGGGTAATTTTTTATGTAATGTAGGTGAAGTAGAATTAATTAAACCAGTTAGACGACCAAATGAATACTCAAAAATAGTTCCAGATGCCTCTAATTATTTACCATGTAAACATTGCTATGGCTTGTATAAAAAGAAATACCTATATAGACATGAAAAAAACTGTAAATGTATTAAAACTAAACATGTTGGAAGAAATAATGCTCAAGCTGATGCGCAAAATATTTTATTAGCCTTTTCAAATACAGATCAAGAATTAATAAAAAAAGTATTTCCAAGAATGGCTGTAGATCATATATCAATTGTTGCAAAATCTGATGATCTAATTAAAGCTTTTGGATCAAGGTATTTAAAGTGTCACAAAGAAAAGCATTTAATAAATGTAGTCTCTCAAAAAATGAGAACACTTGCACGTTTACTAATTCAAATGAAGATGGAGGACCCCTCAATAAATACATTTCAAGACTGTTTAATGCCTAAATATTTTGACTTAATTGTAAAAAGTACCAAAATCGTTGCTGGTTATAATAATTTAAAAGATACATTTGGAGCTCCTTCTATTGTTCTTAAAATAGGAAATATGTTAAAACAATGTTGCGATATTGCTGAATTTAATTTATTAAAAAAAAGTGATCATTTATCACTTAATGAATTACAATCTAATTTACAAAAATCAATTGTTAATATGAGGTCTATTATTGATAAACAATGGTCATATGAAGTATCAACAAATGCTGTCAAAGAAATATTCCAAAAAAAATGGAATAAACCTGCGTTCCTACCACTAACTTCCGATATAAAAATTTTTAGAGATTATTTAATTCATGTTCAAAATACAAGTATAAATGAAATTAAAAACTGTCCAAATAATCTAAATTCTTATAGAAATTTACAAGAAAGTGTACTGGCACAACTTATTTTATTAAATCGAAGGCGATCTGGTGAAGTCCAACGTATTCTTTTAAATACATATGTATCTGCACCTACAGAAATTTCCCAAGAAGAAGTAGAATTATCGTTATCAGAAATGGAACGTCAACTCACAAAAAAATTAAAAAGAATTGTTATTCGTGGAAAAAGAGGTCGTGGGGTACCTGTTCTTTTTACTCCTACACTTCAAAAAGCAATACATGTTCTCCTTAAAACTAGAGACGTAGCAGACTTCATACATAAAAATAATCCTTATCTATTTGCATTGCCTCACTCTATGAACTGCTTGAGAGGTTCTGATGCAATTCGTAAATTGAGTATTAACAGTGGTGTAAAAAATCCTGAGAACATTACATCAACTAGATTACGTAAACAAGTTGCTACTATTGCACAACTGTTAAATTTGTCTGATTGTGACATTGAACAAGTATCAACATTTCTTGGTCATTCTACAGATGTCCACAAACAATTTTATCGCTTATCAGAAAGTGCATTTCAGGTAGCCAAAGTAAGTAAATTATTGTTAATGTTAGAAAAGGGTGATGGACAAGAATTTAGAGGAAAAAACCTTGATGATATCAATATAAATGTAGATGCTTTGGTATCAGATATAGAAGAAAATGAATCTGAAGAAGACTTACCACTTGATATTATTGAAAGTTCAAATTCAATAAAACTAAATGATATACAAGAAAATAAAAAAAGTGTTCAAACAAATAAAGAAACAAAAACGACAACTTCTAATAATATAATATTGTTAGATAATAAACATAATGAACATGAATTTTCTTCAAAGAGAAGTTTAGTATCAAATACTAAGAAGTTTGTGAGAGTGCCTTGGACTGAAGAAGAAAAAAATGTAACTATGGAATATTTTAAAAAACATATTTTACTCAAAAAAGCTCCAAAAAAAGAAGAATGTGATAAATTAAAAGAAAAATACCCTGAAATTTTAAAAAATAAACCATGGAAAAAAATAAAAACTTTCATTTATAATATTTACAATTGTAGATAGATCTTTATTTTGAAATTTGTAACTCTTTAATATTTACTTAAAATATTAAATAAATTTAAAAAAAGTTTAATGTATGCTTTGTAGTTAATTTATATTTTTCTTTGATGGGTACTTTTGCAGTACAATAGAAATTTATTATAATTTTTAGATTTTAGGTAGCAAAAAATGGAATTTTAAAGCTACTATAAAATTAAATAAGTCTATATAATATCTTATATTAAGTGTAATAAATTATATAGGTATAAAAATTTTGTGTATATAATGTACTAGTATATTATATTAAATATTTTATTATTACAATTTACAACATTCATTTCAGTAAAGGAATACAATGGTGTTCTGTTCAAGTAAAATATATTTATAAAAATAATTACATTTACCATACATAATACTCTGCTAATTTGTAATTTACATAGGTCTTATATTTAATTAATTAATACATTAATAATTATTTAATAGGTACCTACCTACCTAATATTATAATTTCATATTACTAATGTTATGATATCAATTTAATTTAACATTATTGTATTAATTAAGCTATAAGGGGTCTACTGAAAACAAAATATAATATCTTATATTTTAATTATTTGGCAACGTTGTATGGATCTAATAAATTGTGTGTATTAACAAAAAACATACTTTTAGATCTCGCTTTGTATGAAGTGATTTTATATATACACTGGATCCCAGAAAGATAGAAAGACCCAAAATATTACCATGAGTATAAAGGATCAATAAACACCGAATGAAATATAAAATTGTATTTTCTAATTTTAGTATTTTGTCCAATTCTTTAAAACATAGGATAACTGATGGATCCCATATCGACCAAGTTTACTTACGGATCTCATTATATACGTTTCGTAGGTATGTGTGTGTGTGTGTGTGTGTGTGTGTGTGTAAGTATCAAAAAAGGAGTGTGCAAAAAGAAAAAAAAAAAGATGAAAAAGATATCTACAATGCGATCATTTATTTTTATTATATACGATAAAATATATTCAAATTTCGCGTTTTGTTCGATAGAGTTTAGTGATCAGAATGAATTTTGAAATGTATATACACTACGTATTTTGTGAGCAATTTTATGTTTTTCAAATACCGCTTCGTATGCGTATATATAGCACGTATTCCCAGGTAGAATATACGTACGAGGTGTCTTATATATCGTATTATACGAATACGTTATATTTAAATAAAATGTATACTTTTTATTTTTATAACAATATTTTATATTATGAACTTATTATTACACTGGATACTGATCGGATTATAAAGAAGGTGTCCAAATTTTACGTTACAGCAGTTATTTTTTTCCATTGGATAATCATACGTAATACGACGTGGAATACAAATCCAATATTATAATTATAGCTATTTGTAAATTTAATATAATATTTTAATTTTCGTTTAGTAAGTTTTCCAGTTGTCGACATTACGAAAATTAAATATATAGGTAGTATCTATAGTAATTTTAAAACATAATAAGAGTCTATAACAGATCTATTTACTAATAATTGTGATAATTTCCCAAAAAATTAAGAATTTTGAATTTTGAACTATGAAGCTATAATATGACATATATTATTACGTTTTTTTAATTTTAATCATTACGTAAAAAAAAAAAAAAAAAATTTACTTTTAAGATTTATGAAGGTAACCAGTTTTTTTAAAGAACATTTGTTTGATAGGTAATTGTGATAGAATCACCTCCTTATGAAGATGATGGCGATTTTGAAGAATTTTTTATATTTCTAAGAAATATTATTTATCTGATGTAGTGACGTCATTTAATTACTTACTTTATTATAATGACATACAAAATTTATATTAACATAATATGTTAATATATATGGTTATTCGTTTTTATAACCATTAATTCATTATTATTATTAATTATCATTATATCTCAATTAATTATATTCATCTCCAATTTTATAAATTATGAGTTCTATCAAAGTAACAATTATTATAATATTTATAATATGAATTCCACAAGACACGAAACAAAATAAGAGCTGATAGACCTGCCGCAGGGATACAGGTGTGCAAATCATAGTGTTTAATTTTAATTAGAATTTGAATGCAATGAAAAACCATTGCATTCGAAAAACGATTCTGAACGAAGTTCACTCAGATAATGTAGGTATATTGATTAAGTTTTTGACATTTTTTATTAAATATTTAAAACGCAAAATTTAATCACACATAATATAAGGACCATATAGGTACACATATAGTACCTACATAAATGAACATTGAACACCCTATAAAATTCTCAAATAAAGTTCAATATCAATGCTCATAAAATCTTTCATGACCTAAATGCTCATAACTGATAGAACTTCGCTCAAAATACTTTTTTTGAATGCAATGGTTTATCATTGCATTCAAATTCAAATTAAACACTATGATTTGCAAACCTGTATCCCTGTGACAAGAATATCAGCTCTTCTTTTTTTTATACTTTAAACTTCTATAAAAAAAAATTCTTAAATGTAATACTTCACAATTAATTGGAACTAAGTTAAGTAAAATGTATTTAAGCTTCAATCAAATTTTCATAATTTTTAAAAATTTTTTATTAATTTTATTTAATATTATTTTAAAATATTGATATATAATAAGAAGTATCCATATAAATACTTTAAATTATATTAATTTTACTGAAATTTCAACTTTAAACAGGTATTAAAAAAATTGATACTTGGGATTTTTCTCATATTTTTATATCTTGTTAAATAATATGTAAGTATAATTCAGTAATATTTTCAGACCGTAATGCTCAAAATTGCCAAGTTTATCAAACGTTATATACATAAAAACGAGAATTTTATGAAATAAATTTGTGAAAATCGGAGTATTATTTCGGGTAGTAAAAGTGTTTTCAGACAGAAAAAAAAGACACACATCATTATAAAACCAATATATTCTTCGCTTCGCTCAGAATCTAAAATTGAATAATTTACTGACAATAACGTCTGCAGAAATATAATATCTTCAATAAATTTAAAAAAATTCTAAAAATCGGAATCATCATTAAATTAGGAGGACGTCGACCGTTTAAAATTATCATATAAATATATTCTATAAACTGGCTATTTTCAAATTTCACTAAACTAAAAAAGTTATTTTATTTATTTTTTTTACAAAATTATTAAATTTAAACAGGGTATTTACCTATAGATGATATTATAGTTCGATACCTATAACTAATAATCAGAGTTCGGGAACTAAAGCTTTGTTTATTATTTTAGTTTGACATTAAATCTAGCAGAGTGATAGAGAAATATTTATCTCATGTTGCAAGGATTTCAATTATAAAATTTGAAAGTGCTTCTTTTTGCATTTTTCGATGATTTTAATGCTTTTTTAAATTTTATTCTATTTAGTATTTTAGTTGCTTATTTACTTATTGATATATATTATTGATAAGAGTAATAATTTTTTATTTTATTATCTTATTCTCGTCGATTTTTGAATCAAGACTTATAGCATTTAAAATCATTTAAATAATCGTTTATAAAAGCATAAAAACCTCAAAAAAAAAAAAAAAAAAAAAAAAAACACTCTCAAAAGCACCTTAAAATATTTAAAAAAAACAAAGAACAAAAAATGGTGGTGGGGAAATTAGCGTAAGCTCAATATTTTACTCTAATATTACACACTATAAAATTTTGTCTAAACCTGTAAGTATTCGTATTATAATTAATGTAAATGATTTCATTATTTTTGATTATTAAAATTTATAAATTTAAAAATAAAATTATAAACGTTTAAATATTTCTTGGTTATTTGGTTTATTAATATCTTCTTAAATAATTGATTTATTGCGAAATGCAATTTAAAATATCAAATATTAATTTCTTAATGACGAATAACACAATTATAAAGACGAGAATCGACTAATTCAAAAATATTTAAATTTAATTTTTTAAATTTCTAAAAAAATTAGCCTATGCGATAGGAAAAACTACCAAAAAATGTTGAAAATACTGCATTTTCACGAAAACTGAAATTTTGACGAAATAAATTTCAATAATTTACGACAACTCAGGTAATATTGTACTTAGAGACTTGAAAATTGTTTTGGGTATTTACATAACACATAATAGGTATAGTAGGTACTATATTACTATATATACGTGATTAAATTTTGGAACCTATACACGTTAATTTTTCTAAAAAAATTTAAACTATATACGATAATATTTTTTTTAGTCTTAAATCTAAAATTTTTTTCATTACTTACAATTTGATTTGATTTATTTAAAATAATATTGTATTTTTACCGTATGGTAATATAATTAATTGTTATACTTCGTTCCTATAATGCGATATTATGTTCATATTCATCACTACGGAAACAAACAAATTTCGTATTTAAATAGAAGAAAATTCGTATAATACACTTGTACGTCCGATGGTGCGGTCGGAAAAAAAAATATGTATCCTCTAACTAAACTCTCCGACACGAAATCCTTCGAAGCTAATTGCAGTAAAAGGAGATTAGTGTCACTACTTCACTAGACAGTTAGATAGAGCATTATATTTTTTTTTACAGATTATTGTCATCAATAAACGTTAACTGAATAACGAATATTTAGGCTGTTACAAAAGAAACTAATCGACTTTATTCTACAGGTAGGTAAATTAAAACTGCGTAGTACCTACTTGGTTCAATTCCCGCTAGATGACAATATAATTTTTGCACTTTTTTATAATTTTATTTTGTCAATTTGTTTTTTAATTTTAATTTTAGATTCTGAGCAAAGCGAAGAATGTATTGATTTTACAATGTTGTGTATTTTTTTTTTTTTTTATTTCCATAAACACTTTTTCGACCAGAAATAATGATTCGATTTTCACGAATAGCACATGTTTCCGGTAGGCAAGTTGGTGTACTTTATATTTAAGCCATTTTTCATATTTCTAAAAAATTGAGCCTATGCGATAGGAAAAACTATCGATTTATCGTTGCGTTCAAATTTTAATTTAAAATTTAACACTATATATACTCTTTACACCCATATCCCTTCCACAACAGTATCGGCTATTTTTTAATTTTAAAATATACCGCATACATATTTGTTAACATGTTATAATTAACCTAACCAATTATAGCAATAAATAATAATGATGTGCAAAACGATATTTGTATACTCATTATCAATTGGAAATCTTTATAAATTACATAAATAATATCACACATTATATGCATTTATAATTATTACTCACCCAACCGTTTTAGTCTAAAGGCGGTAGTGGTCGTTATATCTTGTATATACCTACCTACACTAATGAGTAAATCAGTATTATAAATAAACTATTTTATAATCATATCGGAAGCGATATTATACGTGTAATAAACGATAAACGTGCATAATTTTTTTTTTTTTTGTTAGTTTTATTTGTCGTATATATTTTTATTACTTAATTAATTATAATATTATTACTATCGTGTTATGTCGAATACGGTCGTTTACATTATTTTTTTTTTTTTTGTGTCTGTCTGCTAAAAAAAGATCCAAATTTCACTGTATGACCATGAAAACATAACCATTATACAGACGGGGGCGATGTGGTCTTGATGATTTCACTTTCCAGACGCGTTATCCTTGTCTCCCGTATTGCATAATATTAATATTGTAATTTTAAATTTATATAATTATTCGCTGCCCGTCTGCGTGCCATTTTCTTTGAATTGCATGCCAAAAATTAAATAACGTGTTCCATAAAAATATTACATTCTATAATATTTCTAAGGGAGATTGTATGTAATATGTACTCAGATTAAAATACTAAATTCGCACTTTATAAGTAATACGTAAATATAATAATATATACACGCAGTGTTCGAAACAGGCGAATAATGGGACTATGGAAATTTCAATAATTTTTTTTTATAGTATTCCATTAATTTGTATAATTTGTATAATTGGTGAATAACCTAACCTAACTTAATCTGTGTATAATATTGTTACACGAATACACGATATATATTATACTCAGGGGCGTTCCGAACGGGGGGGTAGGGGGGGTGTCTACCCCCCCAAGTAGTTTATCTCAGTCGGCAAAACGCAAATTTGTCAAAAAATTTGACATAGTCGGCAAAATGTCACTTTTATTTCAATTATAGGTTAATTATAGTCAATTATAAAATCATCGTCGCTTTTAGCGATTATAGGTATTATTTATAGCGTTATTACTATAAACTATTTATGTAGACATAGAGAATAGCAAAGACTATAAAAAATGGCAAATATGCGTATCACTGTGTTGCTAATATACCTCTTTAGTCCTTACTTTATTATGGTAATACCGCTGTTAGGTATGGTTTAAAATAATCGTGAATATTCTAAAAATATCCGCATTATGCATCAATGACCCAATCTATATTTCCATCTAACCGCCCAATCAAGTTTATATACTTACACGACTGGGTGTGTACTATGTGCGTTAGTTGTTAGATTTGTGTTATAAATTTATAATATGTGGTGTACCGTATAATATGAAATTTGTATTTATTGTAATCTTATTGTAACGTTATTGTGTGTATGTATTATTTTACCTTTTACGTTAGTGATTGGCGATAATTTGGTTTGCAGTTTTTGTATTTTGTTTAATAAGAATGTAATTAATATTATCCAATACTAACTTTAATAATATTTTTAGATTCTGAGCGAAGCGAAGAATGTATTGGTTATACAATGATGTGTGATTATTTTTATTTTTTTGTTTTTATGACTGAAGACACTTGTACTACCCGAATTAATGCTCCGATTTTCACGAATAGGGTATGTTTCCGGTAGCAAAGTGGATTTACTTGGTACTTTACTTAGGTCATTTTTTAAATTTCTCAAAATTGACGCTATGCGGTAGAAAAAACGGCGAAAAAATGACGAAAAAACAGCATTTTTCGCGAAAAATGAAATTTCGACGAATTCGATTTCTATATTTCACGATAACTCAGGCAATTTTTAAGATAGAGACCTGAAATTTTTTTTGGGTGTTCACATAGCTATGACATATATTTGGTAAAATTTTGGAACCGTTTTTTAAATTTTTTTACTAAATATAGAACTTTGAATATTTCGTAAAAATCACGTTTTTACGTATATAATGTGTGATAAAATTGTCAATTTTGGGTATTTTGGTCTGAAAATTTTACTGAAGTATACTTACATATTACTTAACATCATACTAAAATATTATAAAAATCCCAAGTCACAATTTTTTTTTTATAGCTCTTTTAAGTTGATATTTGTAGTTCAAACGAAAATTATAATCTGACTGAACTTCGCTCAGAATCGTTTTTTCGAATGCAATGGTTTATCATTATCCTGTGCGGCAGGAGTATCAGCTAATCTTTTTTTTTTTTAATATATTTTTTTTTATTTTCTGGATTATGTACAAAACTTAATACTTATTAACCCTACACTGCATGGTGTCGCCATATATGTGTATGATACAATTTTTCAAGTTGGATAATACGTTCATTAGTATTGAAAAAATGATATAATAATTAATTTATGGTATAATCAATTTTTGAATACTATTGATTTTATTTATTAATTATTGACAATCCTACTCCTAGAAGATAGCGTTAGTTATTTAGTAATTTAATAAATTCGGAATCAGAATTCTCATAGTCGGCAATTTTTCAAACTGATACCCCCCCAAATAGAGAAGCTTCGGAACGCCTCTGATTATACTTGTATAACTTTTATAAATATATCTATTATCTAGTTATTATATATTTTTTTAACGTCTTTGGCGTGTTGACGAAGATGACAATATGTTTAGTTGTTCGAGATTTTATATTGTTTCGTTTTTTATTTATATTTAGGCGATCTAGTTGATTTTCAGAATATATAAATATTTTTTTTTTTTACTATTTTTAGTAACGTACGATATTATAATATACTTTATTAAATCAAGCGTCATGAATCAGATCGTTAAAAAATAATTATCATAATATACACAAACGCGTTGTGTTTCGTCGTCCTATAGATACTCGTAATATTATATAAAAAGACACAAAACTTTTATTTTCAATTAAGAGATGAAAAAAACAAACAAACGTATTGAAACTTACAGAGTAGGTAATATAATTTTTTTATGTAGTCGTGTAGTTTGCATACATGTTGTAGTTGTCTACTAAAATATATATAACACTTAAAATAACCACACGGTTTGGCTAGTTATAGAAATTAGATTTTTTTTCGTGTTTTTATTCTAATTTTGATTAAGTAAGTACATTATATTTTATTTATTTTTTTTACAATTATTTTTTGTTAAATGAAATAAGGAGATTTTCGAGTACATATTCGTTATTATTTATATAATGGGCGATCGTGGTTTTTCTAGTAAAAAAAAAAATAATTCAAATTCATTTAAAAATTACAATATAATTTTATAAAATATAAATGTTTTCAAGTTAACTTAAATGGTCAATAGTATATTATTTGTTAAGTGCATATTTAGTTTTAATTTTTTTACATACACTCGAAAAAAATTGTAATTTATAATCAATAATTATAATTTTATTATGAAATTTTAAATGATTTACGATATAAATTAAGTTAATAAATGATAATAATTGCACGTATGGGAGTACCATATAGTATCTATAATGAATTAATTGAATTCTAAAATTGTATTGACTCAAGATTATATAGTTGAATCTATATATAACTTTATGATGACGAATAAATTGAAAAAAATAAAAAATGAATTATTCCTTAAAATTTGAACCTCGTTTAATTAAATTAATTTTAAGACTAACCTAACCTAACTTATACGTATCAAATTAATTATATTTTTAAAGTAATTAATAGAGCTACTAATTTACTATATTAAAATATAATATATAATATAGTTCACATTATAATTTTTTTTTTATTATATTATTAGAATTATTTTAACTGTATAATATTATTTTAGTGACTTCAGTGTAGGTATCAAACCCTGTCCCTTTCTGATGTTCTATACTTGTATTTCAGCTATATTACTCTTTATTATATTGTCGTTTTAATAACTATAAAAAGGATTGTTTAATTATATATGTATTTTGAATTTTAATTTTCTCATCTAAACGGATCGTTTAACACAACTAAATAATTTGTTATTTTTTACCATGAAAATTATCCAACCGTTATATAAGACCCAGGATTTTTTCCGTTATATTTTAGTATACAATATATATTTAACCTAATATCTACTCATTAATGTTAATTTATTGCTACTACAAACGTATTTTGAATTAACTATTAACTTAATTGTGTCAAATGAACTTTATTAGTTATATTCATTGTCAGTTAAAACAATAGAATACAATATATTCTAAGTGTTATATATATATATATATATAGGTATATAATACTATTCTACTAATTAAACTTTCATTTTATATTATTGTTTTGTGATTGATTTTAATTAACATTATAAATGGTATTAATTATTATAATATATAAAAAATTATAAAAATATGACCTCATACGATTATATTGTAATTTTTTATTGTATTAAAATACCTGTAAATCTATACGAATATTTTACACTTTGTATTAGACAATTAGTAGTTTGGTGTATTATTACGATTAATTTGAAAATATATAAAGCGCATAACTCTTAACTTTTATCATTATTTGTAGATATACAGCACAATTATATTCAACACCTACGTGTTTTCGAACGACGTTGTCAATTGATATTCGTCTTGATAGACAAATGACAATATTATGATATATAGCACGTTATGTTTTACAATATTACGGTAAGTGGTAACGTAATCATTGGTTATATTTATTCGGTATACTTGAATATTATAATTTTCATTACAGGTATACGAGCAAATAACACGACAACACGTCATACTTGTATGATATTATTATAATTACACCAGGGCGCGTAGGTACAAACCCGAATCTTAAATCGTTATTTCGACAAAAACGCGGTTCGTTTCGTGTAAATGATTTTGCTTTAACTCTTGCCGTTTTGTTTTGTTTTGTTTTTTTTTTTTTTTGACACACGAGTAGTATATTGGTATGTATTTAATTTTAATTAATTATTTTCTTTTTTTTCTTTGTTTTTGCTATTTATCACTTTTTTACGCGCGTCAAGTCGAAACGCAACCGATCCCGCATCGCGCAGCGACATCTATGCGACTGCGTCGGTACACGCAGATCGCCACGGACTGTGACTAAACACCACAACCTTTACGGACCCGACGGCGGTTTATGTTCAGAAAAGAGCGCGTTTGACTGCGAGTAAAAAGGTCAACGTAGAATTCGTCGAAAACCGTCCGGGGGACGAACAAAAATACGGTCGGCAACGGAATGTGAATGACACGAACGTTATAAAAATATATCGTAATAAATCATAATAATAATAATAATAATAATAATGGACGGAGTAAATTTTAATAATAATACGTTTAGATTGTTCTTCCGGTCAGCGTGTTTAACTAAAGTTTACGCGTTTGACGCCCACGCCGCCGCCGTGGCTCGCGCCCTCTTTGTGTCCGACCGGAAATGACGTTCCGGCCGAACACGTAGCGCCGCCGGACGGCTTAACAATAATATTGTATTATTGTGATTGCCGTTCCTTGTAACATTGTAACACTCGCGACTCTCATTATTATAAATTCATAATTTATAACATCTAACATCCAATAACACGAGTGTTATTAAAACGAATGATTTATTTTATTTTATTTGTCTGGAGGAAAAATACGAATCTAATGTTACACATAATATTGAATATTACGTTATTTATGTAGTTATTATAAATGTATAATGTCTAAAACCTTAAGGTACCAGTTGAGTGGGTCGGCGAGATAAAATATCATTTTTTTTTTTTTTCTAAAGTTTCAGTAGTAAAAAAAAAAAAGATGAAAAAAAATGTATTTATTAAACGTATAGTTGGAAACGTGATTCGAGTCGATTTAATTTATCATTTTTCTCCTCTTCTTGATTTTTCATTTTTTCCAAATCGAATGTTATAAATACCACGGAGAACGACCTTTTTACTCGTCCGAAACGCCGTATACGCGTGACGACTATAAATATAAAATATAATATGCCGTAAAAAGCACGAATTGCCTACACGATACTCCTTATTAAAATACATTTTATTCAAGTTTTAATGTCATCTATACGCACTACCAGTCTACGACGATTTAGTTGAAATTATTTTAAAAATCAATAATATAATGTGTACATTGCTTAATCGTATATGTATATATAATTTATCGATATTGTCAAACGACAAATAAAAGTATTATTAAATCAATATTAGTTTTCATTTTAGTAAAAATATAATATTAATTTTATCATCTGAACGTTATAATATAAAGATAATGTTATAATGTTTGCAAAGTTTTGACATCAAATCAACTTTGTTTACTGAACAAGACGCGTAAACATCGTCTCGATAACCGCCCATGGCAGATGACAAATCTCGGACCGACAGCAGACGGCAAACCGAGAATAGCCGACAGACTTGAGGCACATCGTAAACCATCACGCACATAACGTCATAAAATATTTGTTGGAATTAAGTGTACCACCAAAGTGTTACTCGTTCAAAATCGTAATAACGTTATTATAAAAACACACTGTATAAATAAATAATTTATTTATAAATTGTGTTTTATATAAAAAAAAAAAAAAAAAAAAAAAAAAATATATTTATATCATAATTATTACGATTATAAATATATATATATATTTTTTATATACAGATTCTCTTTTTTCGCATTTTTTTCGTATAATTAATACGTACGTTATAATATATCCAATACTAATATTAAAGTATATACAAAAAATGCAGATGGAAGAAACTTTATAAGCTTTATAATTATAAATGCAATTTCTAAGTGTTGCTTTTTAAAAATGTTACTTCAATTGTAGGATATTAAAATTAATAATGTAAAAAATATTATTATTATTATTATTATTATTATTATTATTATTATTATTATTATTATTATT
>JAIUCT010008042.1:552-14784 GCA_021307375.1 Tetraneura akinire
TAGGTCTATGGTTAAAACTTATTACAATATAATATGTTACTGTTATTGATACTGTTACTACTTTACTAGAAAGAAAAGCTGCTATCTAACTAGGTTAGGTTAGTTGTTTCATTACTCGTGATTCGTTTTAATATATTATGTATACACATTCTGATAGTTAAGTTAGTTGATGTTAAAATATTTAGGATTAGGATTCACTATTACTATTCCTGTGTTGGTAAGTAAGTAACTAAGTTGATTATTGTTTGTTAATTGTATTGATGTAAAAATGTTATTAAATTAATGATAAATTATTATAATATACTGTTCCTGTTTCTGACAGTCAATATAATTTTGATGATACATTCTAAAAATTTGAATTGTAGCCAACTAGAAACTTTTCTGGTAAATGTCAATGATGCGATGTATCTACTTTATCAAGGAATATAGAACTTAAAACATTTTAATTATATGTATCATACAAACATTTGTCTTTGCAACAGTAAAATGCCTTTGTCATAACTCATATTTAATTAATAAAAAAAAAAATAACTAATGCTTAATAATACATAATAATAATAATAGTTATTAAAATATTTCTACAAATAGAATAATATGGTAAATTATGAGTTATTTGCCTTTCTCAATAAATTTAAATAATAATTGTTACATATTAAAATTACGTCTTTTTAAATTCTAAAAAATAACATATTATAATATAAAATAATTATGAATACAAGTATAAAAATAAATTGTTACTTTGAATTATAATGAAGGAATAATAACATATTAACTTTTTCACTTTTTAACTTATAGCGACGGTCATTTAAGACTAATCCGGCACTAGAGAAAACTCTTTCGCAAGGTACAGATGTACCAAGATGACACAATGTATTCTTTGCCAAAATATTTAAATGTGGATAATTATAGCTATGATCTTTCCACCATTTTAATGGATCTTGACTTCTTGAAATTATTGAGTCCTCTAAGTAACGCTGGACTTCAACAATAGCTCTGGATTTTGCAGTTCCCATAGGTGTTGATTTGGCGACACAACTATCAATATCACTCCAAATAGATAATTGTTCACTATTAGAAATTGTATTTACATCTACCAAAGCTGCTGATTCATACGTACTATCTTCTTTATTGTATTTGCTGCAAATAATTTCTGAAGTTTTCTCAATAATGTCGGTTTTTGTTGCATTCAATAATGTGGTATTATGGTTAAATGGTATATGTTTAAAACGTGGATCGAGAAAAGTACTCCGTGATAGAGTTACACTTTTTTCCATGTTTTTAAATCCATCTCTCTCGTTCATGTTTGCCAACAATTTTTCAACCACAAGTAAGACTCTTGGTGTCAGATCCATTTTTACTAAATTATTAAGAACTTTGAATAGTCCCTGAACAAGAACAATAACTAGTGATGCTGTCATGTATTTTTGACCACTAATAGATTTAGTAGCTTCTTCGAATGGCTTCAATACTTTTATAAGCTCCTGTAGAATAATCCATTCTTCTGGTTTAAGATTATTTGGAGCATTATTTAGCAAGCCCACTGTACCTCGAATTGATGTCTCTAATTCAATAAATCTACTAATCATATAATATGTGGAATTCCACCTAGTTTGGACATCTTGAATCAATTTTTTTGGATTTTTTATACCATTATTAATTTGGTAAGTTCGTAAATTATTATTGGCTACCGTACTTTTTCTAAAATAAGTAACTATATTTTTTACTTTATTTATTAGGTCTTCTTCTAATGTGAGTGCTGACTGGACTATTAAATTCATTGTGTGCGCAAAACAACCCATACTTTTGAAACCTAATATGTTAAGGGCGTTTTTAATATTATAAGCATTATCAGAAACCGCAAATGTAATTTTGTTGTACAAATTCCATGAATTTAATACATGTTCAATTTCTTGAGCAAGGTTGTTGCAGTATGGTTTGAGTTGAATGAATGACATCCTAAAAGTATAGATTTTAATTCAAACTCATTATCTATGAAATGTATTGTAATTGCCATGAAACTTTCATTATTTCTAGATGTCCAGCAGTCTGTGGTTAAACACGCACTCTCAACAGTTGATGTCAAACTTTTCATCTCTACCAAACACTTTTCATACAAAGCTGGAATGAGTTCTTTTGATATTGCATGACGGTTTGGCAATTCATAATTAGGATTCAGTGCTTTTACAAATTGTTTAAAATCTGAATCTTCAACAATTTTAAAAGGTTGGAAATCATTCACAAAAAGTTTTAAAAGTGTTTGATCCAAATTTTTTTTAGCATCCACTGTTAATTTCCTTGGCAAATAACCAACAACAGATGTTTGTTTACTTTTACGGACTGAACTTGAAGCTTGCATTATGGTAAAAGCATTTGATGATGACGATGGTGTGGATTGAGTGCATAAAATATCAGACATGGGTTCAGATGGTAGTAAAGAACTAGACTCAGGAATTGTTGCAGGGTTATCAATATTTTCACTTTCATTATGGTTCTAATGTAAAATATAAAAAAAATTAGTTAAATAATTATAATTTTATGAATTGCTTAATTTTAAATTTTTTTAGTTTGATTTCCAAATAATAATTAGTTTGAAAAATAATAGACTTATATTTAATTCTTTTATAAATTATTTGAAAAAAAAATTAAAAATTACATTAGCCAGTATTAACTTTAATATTATGTTCTGTATAATTTTTTAATTTCAAGATTGAAACTAATTTTTAATATATATTATAATCTAAATAAATTTAGATGGCTGTAATTTTAATATAGTTTAAATCTTACATTTTTATAAATTATAAATCCATGAACCTTGTACTTACTGTAGATGTATTTGAAGACATATTTATTGAATGTACTCCAGCTAAGTATTTTTTAAACACATGTCACACTTAGAAATTTTGTTTGTTTGGTCAATTATTGTAAAATGGCTCCATACACTACTTGTACGTCGATCCATTTTGTTAAAACTGTACTTTGATTTAAAAAAAAATAATATACAAAATAAAATTGTTTCAAAATTCAAATAATGCTTTCTTTATACTCGATAACTTCACACAATGAGTTAAAGAATAGTTGTGACAAGATCAAGACATTAATATGTCTTAGTAAAAATATATTTTCCATCAAGAATAAACTTGTCCTTTCAGTTTTGAACCAATTTAAAACATGCATAAATAATATTGTTTCCTAAACCCACTACCCATTATGTAGTCAATGAAATTTATTTTTATTTTTAGATATAATTGAACATTATACATTATTATTAATCCAATTTATCTTTATTTTTAATTTTCATGATACTGATGACAATATATTATTGAAAATACAGGAACACAAAAATCAAAACTTTGTAATACTTATATATGCTATTTATTTATTTTAAAAAGATATAACAATAACTTAATAGCAATTGTTGCGTACCAATTACACAAGACTGCTGTTGTTGTCGGGAATGAATAATACTCGTATATTTAAATAATATTATAATTATTATTTTATTAAAATTAACACAAATTAACTTGATAAACAATTAATTGGGAAAATCTTCCCAGAAAGTGAATGAAGAAGAGAGATTCGTCTTAGTGTGAAATTCTGTTAGTTGCCTGTTGACGTCTATGGTCGTATTGGCTGTAGCGTGAGCACCGCTGGTCGTCGTCTTGGCTATGATGTTGGATGCTGTTGGTCGTCTGGCTAGTCTTTTGTTCCTGGTGGCTTTTTATAGTAGTTGCCAATCTGAACCCTTCACCTTGTTGTTATTGAATTATGTTTTTCTCGCGTTTGTGAATAACAAGACTATTAAGTACTTATTTTAATAATTCAATAACATTTTATGGTGTATGTTAAGACTATTTAAATATATAATAATACATAATTATATATATACTTAGTATTTTACAATAAAAAGTTCAAGATGGTGTTATAATCTATTATTATTTATTATGTTGTTTTGAATTTATACTTTAAGTCGTGGTACGTAAGAAACATCAAACTAACAACATTATAACAATAACAAATGATATAAAATTAATATTTCATAAAATAAGCTAGTTATACTAAAATATAATATTAGGCAAGGGCGTCCCTAGAACATTATTTTTTTGGGGGGGAACGAATCTATTTCAACTTCATATAAAAAATAAATTCTATAGATATCTATAAAATTGTTTATTTTTCGCCCCCTTAGGAATACCCCTGATATTAGGATATTTATTATTTAAGTTGAAAATATCGCCGATAGCAGTTATTTTTCTAGTAACAATATCAATAACAGTAACTGTTATTTTCACTGTTATTTTTGGTATAACAATAACAGTTTATAACAGTTATGAAAATTGATAACAAGTTGCCATCACTATTGTATTATAACAAAACATTGCGTAACACAACCAGGTGTCCCAGTTGTGGTCCTTGTCCACGAAACTACGTAAATATGCTTTAAGTGTTTTATGTGAACGCTCTAATAACCCGTTTGTTTGAGGATGCCACGGTGTTGTTTTCGTTTTATCGATGTTTAATAATTTACATATTTTGATAAATACGTCAGACAGGAAATTTGTACCACAATCGGTAAGAATTGAATCGGGTATACCGTAATTACATATAAAGCATTCTACGAACGTTTGGGCGACCGTCTCGGCGGTGGTATTTATCAATGCTGATGCGGTAGCATAACGTGTTAGTTCGTCTTGGGTGGTTAATATATATATATTTCCAGACGTGGTTTCGGGTAATGGTCCTACTATGTCCATGCATACACGCTCGAATGGACGGGTTACTGTAGTTGTTATTAACATAGGTTGTTTAATATTTTTATTCGTTTTATTTCTCTGACAAATCTCACAATATTTAATATACCGTTTGACGTCTTTTTTAAGGTTCTTCCAATTATAATTTTATTTTATTTTATTAACCGTTCGTGAAACCCCCAAATGGCCTCCTACCGGTGTATCGTGATATTCAGAAATAATCTTTTGTTTATCTTCCCCAGTAAAGGTTTGTTCATTAAAAATTTTAACTTTAATATCGGTATCTTTAAAAATATATCGTATCATAACTCTTATTCTTTCGTAACTAGTGATTGTATTTATTCCGTTTATTTTAATTGTATAAAACTCCTTAATTTGTTTGTTCACGCAATAATCCTTGATCTTTACGTAATTTTTAAATAGTTCGATTGCTGTTAATTCAGTTGCGTGTGTTTGTCGAAATTTATAAAAAATAATTTTTATCATTATACTCAAAAAAATTCCTCTCATTCTCAAATTCTACTACTGGAATATTATTTATTTCCATAAACTTTCTTAAACCTGTATGTGTAATTATTTTATCTCCTGAAATGGGTAATATTTTAATTTCATCCTCGTTTACTGTTACTATACTCCCTTCTAGATCTATGATTTTTAAATTAAATATTGGTTTAACCTCTGCTTTTTCAAACTGATTATAATCCTCTTCAATATCCTTTATTAAACAGATACGCGATAAGCAATCTGCGTTTGAATGTTCCGGACCTGCCCTATATGTAATAGTATAATCGTATTCGGATAATTGCAACCTATATCTCATCAATTGTGACGATACGTCTTTTATTTCAAATAAGTATGTCAATGGTCGATGATATGTTATTATGTTAAATTTACGCCCATATAAATATGGACGAAAATGTTTCACCCCCCATACAATGGCTAACAATTCCTTTTGTATTACACTATAGTTAGTTTCGGCTTTATTTAATGTACGACTCGCGTAAGCAATGGGTTGGTCCTCAGGTACTTGACCTTGCGACAGGACGGCACCAATAGCGTACTGGCTCGCGTCTGTCATAAGATTAAAATTACCTTTCTCCCAGTTTGGATAAGTTAGTAACGGCGGATTCATTAATTTATTTTTCAATGTTTGAAATGCGTCCTCACATTTATTTGTCCAGTTAAATGGTACGTTTTTTTTAAGTAACGCGGTTAAAGGTTTAGCTATTTTCGCGAAATTATCGACAAATCTACGGTAGTAATTTAATAATCCTAAAAATGATTTTATATCTTTTGAATTTTTAAGTTTTGGATAATTTTTTATGCATTCAAGTTTATTTGGATCAGGCGATATACCATTTTCGTTTATAATGTGTCCTAAATATAACACTTCTTTACGTAAAAATGCACATTTACTTGGTTGTAATTTTAAATTATATGTACGTAAACGTTCGAACACTTTTTCTAATTTATTTTGGTGATCTAACAAACTAGACCCGTGGACTACGATATTGTCGAGATATGCCGTACAGAGTTCGTCTAACCCAATTAACACCGCTTTCATAGCCCTGGTAAAAGTCGCTGGTGCCGAACTCAACCCAAATGGCATTCTCAAAAATTCGTAATGTCCCGATTTACTAGAAAACGCGGTTTTATGTATATCATTTTCATTAATTTTTATTTGGTGATATCCACTAGCCAAATCTAATGTAGTAAAATATTTAGATGATCCCAGGGAATCCAAAATTTCGACTAGATTTGGTAACCCATACGCTTCATTTTCTGTTATTTCGTTTAGTTTTCTAAAATCTACACAAATACGTAATTTTTGCTTTCCTTCCGTGTCCGTACCTTTCTTTTTCACAACTACTAGCGGATTAAACGGCGATACCGAATCTCGAATAATATGGTTATCTTTCATTTCCTTAATTTGTTTCTCTATTTCCTCTTGATATGCCCACGGAAGTCTATATGGTCTAACATTTATCGGTTTTGTTAGTCGCGGCGTGTTAATATGATGTGTTACAATATCGGTGGCGGTTAAATAGTCACCTTCTAAAAAAAATAAATCTGCGAAATTCTCACACAACTTTAATAAATTATTTCGTTCCTCAATATTTAAATGTTCCGTTTGTATTGCCTGTTTTAATAATTGTATTCGATTCGACTCGCTCGGAGTAGTTACATATATCTGTTCTTGATATGGCTCCCACTGTAAGTTCCTAGTCGTCAACTCTTCGATCACAACCGGTTCTTCCGAAATGTTTATTATGTTACTCACTACTTTATTTCCGATTACAGGACTTACGCTATTAGCTATTATGACATTCTCATTTATTTCTTGTTTTTTTATCGTTATTATGTTATGGTCTACAATCTCGTCTTTTTGTATTAATAACACACAATTGCTGCGCGGTGGTATTATTATTTGTTCAGTGAAAGTATCAGATGTTTTTATTTCAGGTATTTCGATTAACTCCTGACTAAGGTCAATGACTATTTTGTTTTCTTTAATGAAATCTCGTCCTAGTATACCTGCTTCGGGTACCGGAAAGTCGTCGCTCACGACGTCGAATTTCGTAATAAAATCTTTCCCGTTTATAGACATTGAAATTACGATTGTTCCGTACGTTTCTACGGACAACGCGGTTATTCCTTTTATACTCTTTTTTTGCCGTTCGTTCACAACAATATTGTCGTTCAAAGACGAAATTTTTACTACACACATATCTGCACCGCTATCAATTAAAAATTTAAGTTTATTTGGTTCGAAATTATGTGAATCACACGTAACATGTTCCTTTTCTAATTGTGTTATTACGCGAATATTATTATTTTTTAATTCACCTATTGTTCGGTCATTCTGTGTACCTGAACTTTCTCCTAATTCTTTTTTCTTTTCCTCATTATATTTTCGTCTCCTACATACGTCAATTGTATGATTATTTCTTTTACAATAATGGCAAAATTTTATTTGTGCACCTCCGTATTCTTTTTTAATTTCCGGTCGCGTTTCTCGATTGAAATTTGGATTTCTAAAATTAGTATTCATACTTGTCCTACACTCGTTACTATAATGTCCCATTTTACTACAACGGTGGCATTTTATATTACTTTTATCTTTTTTATTTTTATCGAATTTATTTTTATCAAATTTATGCCTCTCGAATTTATTTCTATCATATTTATTTCTTTCCCAATTCCTGTCGGGTTTATCAAAACTTTTTTCCTCTTGTACTGCGATTAATACAGCTTCCTCAAACGTAGGTACATTCCTAGCTTTTACTATTAATCTTATATTATACGGAATACCTGTAACAAATACGCTTAATGTGTGTGCCCTAATTGTTTTCGCAATTATACCTGCTTCTACTGACGGTTTATCCGTTGTTAGTGCGTGTGTTAATTCATGAGCTGTTTTCTCAACTCGATTTGCAAATTCCTTAATACTTTCGCGATCTCTCTGTTTCATGGAGCTTAACTCAATTTGTAAATATGGGATTGAATGCGCGGTACCAAATGTAGCCCTAAGTTGTGTTTTTAGTGCCTCCCATGAATTAATTTCGTGATACCTAGTAGCTTCGTAAGCTGCTCCCGTTAATTGTGTTATAATCGCCTCTAAAATTTTATCTTTTATTCCTGAGTTAACATTGTTTAATACAAATTCGCATTTTTTCTCAAAAGACGATAATTCTGATTCATTACCCCCTTTAAAGGACGGTAGTAATTTTATTGCGGCATCTAAAGAAAAATAATTATCGTTTGCCATTTCTAACGTAGTGTTGTCACTAGGTAAAGTTTTATTCAAATCAATTAAAACACTATCGCTATTTGTCCCCTTATCCTTAGGAAGAAATCTACCTGCAGCGTCTCTTGGCTGACTCATTTACTTATAATTAACTCTCGGATCTACATGAATATTATAAAAATAACTCACAATTTATCCATGCTTCAGTAAGAATGAAACCCGTAAAGTCGTAAAATTGAAATTGGCTCTGCTTGGCTCTGCTTTGGCTCGTGAAAAAATTCTGTACCCGTCAGCTCCGGTTTCTGCTTCGTGAATCGACGTTCTAGCTACGAAACTGCTGGCGCGTAGACCAATAATAAATTATTGGGTTTCTGTTGAAGTAGTTTTTCGAGAACAGTGGTTCGTCGGTGGGTCTCAAGTTACTTATTTGGATTAGTTTCGATAAGAAACGTTGCCAAAATTTTTTCACTCGATGTAGAACTACCCCACACCTGACACCAAATTATTACATGTAGTGATCCCACGTATAATAAGTTTAACTATTCTTTATACTGGGCGCTACAATGCAACGTGTTCTACGCTTGAATCGACGAAGTCAGTTCCACTCGACGTCTCGAAAGTACTTCAGTGATGTGAAATAAATAAAGTAACAATTTCACAAAGTTAAAATGTAAAAAGGTTTATTTTATTTAAAAGTTTAAAGATAGTGAAGAACACTACCTGAGATATAATAATTAAATATTCTTAAGACTAAAGGGTTTACTCAGCAGTTGACCAATACTAAAAAGTAATGAAAGCGTCAACGGCGTTTCGACCAGCAAGAATACAAAATTACATCTAAAACTAACATGCACCAACACCCGTATATATAGTAGGTCCACCCGGATCTAGGAGAAAAGAAAGGATTGTTTGTTACAAGAAGCTGACGGCCTCGAAGGTTCGTCGTACTTAGAGAAAAAGAAAAATATGTTTTTCTGTGCGTTCGTTGTTGTTCTCGGAAGATCATAAAAATGGCGAGGCCACGCACTCCGGCGTGGAAGACGGTTCTCTCGTATTCAACTAGTTTTATATATTATATTTGTTACATGACATTTGTGCGTCGATACGTAAATAAGTTGGTGTCCTCGAAAGGTTTATCGTACTTAAAGAAAACAAAAATATGTTTTTCTGGGTCTTCGTTGTTGTTTTCGGATGGATGACCGAATGACGTGCTCAAACTATTTTCATATATCTGTTATGATATTGTGGCCTCTTCGAGTGGTAAATATATTTTATATCGTTTTTATTGAGTTCATGTACCCCCGGCGTAAGATTTCTAAGAAGACCTTCAACTCGTATCAAAAGTAAAAGAAAACACATTTGTGCGTCTCCGAGTGGTAAACAACTTATATAATAAAAATAATATTAATTTAAAAAAATAGTAAACACATTGGGTTTACTACATAACCAATTGAATCGGCTGGGATGGAGAACGATATTATCGGTTGCCAGAAAAAGGGCCGCTATAGCCTGTCTTAGAATGACACCAATATACTGCATAAAAAGGTACCTTATAACCATAAGCGTGCGCAGACATTACTGGCAGGGTAGTCATAAATGATACATAGGTACACTATTATACACATTGACATTTAACATGAACAAAAATTTTTAGATAGGGTAACTTTATTTAACTGCATTTACCGTTGTAAAAAATTATTTTATAAGTAATAATATAATTATGTAATACCTATACCTAAATTAGTTATTTTATAATAAACAAATTGATGACGCAATAACTAAGGCGCGTTGCGCGGTTGAAACACACGATTATATACTACGTTTACATGCACAACTAAAACCGATTTAACTCAATTCGTATTTGTTAATTCCCGGAGTTACATGCATGTAAACAGCTGTTAATTCGGTTTAAAATCAATTCGGTTTACCTAAAACGGTTTAGTTAATTCACATTTGAAATGCGCATTGGAAATAACTACGGGTGTACAAAATGCATGTAAACAGATCAGTGTACAACAACATTACACAACCGAATCAGGATTGCGGTTGGTAATTGCGATAAGGTATAATAATAGACGTTATCACTTATCAGTTATTAAAATTGTTAATAATCAATAATAAACAAATAATTTAAACATAAAAACCCAATGGTTTAACAATGGGTTTTATTAATATTCAATATTTAATGAAATATTATTTCATTATTTTATTCTATTATAAATTTATTATTAATAATAATAAATTATAATTGGTACGCCATGCCGTCAATGGAATGGAATAATTAATATTTTCACGGTAAAGAAATAATTTGATTATTAATTCGAATTGTGGTAAATCGGATTAAACTGTGTATGTAAACGGTGTAACGTAAACTGGTTTGGGGGAAGTATATTATACTAATACAGTTTTAGATGTGCATGTATACTTGTATCCTAATACGAATTGATTCAAAACGTATCAAGTTAATACGAATTAATGGATGCATATAAACAAGGTAATAGATATGCATGATGTTGTACAAGTTTTCTGTCTTTGGATATTATAATGTGGTTATAGAAACAACGTATTGCCGTATTATATTATTTAATTAATTAAATAATAATTTAAGATTTCCTGAAATTTCGGAGGGGGCTGCAGCCCCCTCAGCCCCCCCTTGGATACGCCACTGATTACAGGCTAATAGACATGATACAAATAGACATTTAAATATAATAGTATTTAAATTAACAAATTTCAATATACATAGTAATGTGTTAATAATATTGTAATATTATCTTTAATTGTCAATATTATTGATTAAATATTTAGGTAATATTTTATCATAAAAATATCCTAGTTTTTAGTTTATTATTAAATACGAGTATATAATAAATAGTATTAAATATTTGAATTATTTAGTGGGTTATGGTTTAATAAACTACCAAAGTACCAAGCAAATGAAAAATTGCATTTATATATATAATAAATTAGAAAAGGTGCAAGAAAACTATATGTATTTAAATCATGTCAAGTTAATTGTATAGTACTAAATAAGCCTCTAAAAGACCTGGTCAAAGCGTGGAGTGAGAGTTGTCGGAAACGGGAGGCCGTAATTTCCCGGAATGTAATTGTCCGGAATGATAAAAACACGGAAAATAAAATGTCCGGAACTTAATGCTCCGGACCGTAATAATCCGGAACGTAATGTCCCGGACTGTAATTATCCGGAATATAAAATCACGGAAAGTAAAAAGCCGGAATATTAATAATTCGGACCGTAATAGTCCGGAATGTAATAGTCCGGACCGTAAAATCCCGGAACGTAAAACCCCGGAATGTAATAATCCGGACCGTAATATTCCGGAATCTAATGTTCCTGACCGTAATAACCCGGAATATGTATTTCCAGAATTATGAAAAAAAACAATGATTACCAAAATGCGAATTTTATTAATTTTAATTTGTTAATATAATATACTTATTATAATTTA
Source organism: Tetraneura akinire (assembly GCA_021307375.1). NCBI lineage: Eukaryota > Metazoa > Arthropoda > Insecta > Hemiptera > Aphididae > Tetraneura > Tetraneura akinire. The sequence continues at coordinate 12,519 of JAIUCT010008042.1, forward strand.
AAAAAAATATATTATGTGTTAGCTTTAGATTCTGAACATAGCTATGTATTTGTTTTACAATGATGGTCTTTTTATATAGGTAATATATATTATACAATGTACGTAGACACTTTTTCGATTAGAAATAATGCTCCAATTTACGAATAACATAGTAAACGTCGTTTCATAAATTCTGTAGGTAATTAATATTTAGTATTTAGTATTTATAACTATACAAAATATAATTATATGTGATTATGTATTTGTGTAACAATTAATAAATGTATTTAAATAAAATAATACCATGTAAATACACTAATTAAATATTGAGAATATGTAATTTATTACGAAAAAATAGAAATAAAAATATATAAAAACACATCAAATATCATTGTAAAAGTAAAATCAATACATTGTTCGCTTTGTTCAGGATCTAAAATATATATGTACCTAGGTCAAAAACTCAAAAGTGACATCAAATATCAAACACTTTAGATTTACACCCAGAAATCCTAAAATTAATACGAATATATAATATCATTAATTGTAATCAACGAGTTTTACATAACTATGAAATATTTGAAAGAATATATATTTGAATATTTGAAGATGGATATTCTAAATATCGACCACTCAAAACGACTGGATGATGCGATGGACCGGAATGGATGGAGAAACTTGTTGGAAGCATGCAAAAGGCCTTAATGGCCTGTAGAGCATTAAAAAAAAAAAAAAATAATAATAATATTATATTGTAATAAAATTAACAAAGCTGGCCAAGTTAATAAAATTTTATAATTCAGTTAAGTAAAATAAATTAGAATAACTTTAAAGTTAATATTTAAATCTAAAAAAATTAATATATTAACTTAAGTTAAGTTAATAATATTGGGCACTGGTATATTATTTTTAAAATAAAACAGAATAAGTAATAAATTTAAAATCAACTTATAGGAAATAGTTAAGTTGAATAATATAAAATAAGTAACTCGTTAAGTTAACTAACTTAACTTTTAACTTATTAACTCATTAATGCCTAGCTTTGAAAATAAATAATAATACCTACATTTATACGTAAAATATAGTTATATACCTACATAAATATAATTGTATACAAATTAATTGTATAAAAAAAAAAAGAGACTGACACATAATTATTGTAAAACCAATACAAAATTTAGATTATTATGGGTCCTCCACTCTTCCTATGACTATCCGCGCACGTATTTGATTATAAAACTTTATCATTAACGTTATATCCAAAGGTGGATTTAGCTTCTTGTGACTATAGGCAGTTTTTAAGATTTCCGCTCTTCGTCGAAAATTAGTAGGAATATATATATATATATATATATATATATATGTATACGATATATCTTAAATCGTGATACGTATTACTAAATAATATTATTACAAAATTCATAAAATTCGAATTTCGAAGTATTTTATAAATTATAACAATATATTATATGTATAAACGATAAATGTAAAATTAGTAAGTAATTATTTTCCAAAAGCAAAACCTTAATATTATAGTAATATTATAGTGATAAATTTAAATATCAAATTAATCGATATCACTGTATCAGTATACGAATATCAGAATAAACCTACTATACCAACCAGTATAAAAAAAAAATACAGATTTCTTCATTTTATTTCACACACACCTATTAATATACCCTGAATCAAAAAATTAAAAAATGTATTTAATATACATCAGTTATCGGTATGTCGTGTAGTGTATATAACATACATTAATAATATAGGTTAGATTCAGAGGCGTATTTAGGAATTCATAAGGGGAGGGGTTCCTATAGATTTATAACAATATAAATAATAATAGTCAATAACAATTTTATAATTTATTTTTAAGTCTTTACATTTTATATATATTATAAAATATTAATTTTTGAATACTTTTAGAAATGGTATAAAACATTTCTAATATAAAACATTTCAATCGTGGTTTCTTTACACATTTTAATACTTTTGAAAATTGCAATTCTCTTCACAGTTACTAGTTACCAGTTACGTAGGTACGTAGGACGAAATATTTCGTCGTCTAGTTGTAATAATACGAGTACATACGTTAGTATAATACATTACTATAGGCATGATCATACGCATGCGTATAAATCTAAATTGGTTTCTCATGCAAGTATTTGGACGACGCGTTGGTTCGTCCAAATAATAATTTAATTTAGGTAAATGCTGTATAAATACTATGGAATATGGATTTTATTTTAGATTCTGAGCGAAGCGAATAATGTATTGGTTTTACAAT
>JAIUCT010008056.1:0-13518 GCA_021307375.1 Tetraneura akinire
AGGGGTTGAGTTAAATGAGCCGACCGTGACACGATTTCAAATTTCGCGCGCCGCCACTGTTTAACAGGTTAAATGCAATATTATGATTACAGCTATAGTTTATTCATCAGCTAAACGATACATTTAGCGTTGTTCAGCGTCCTTCTCGATTATCAATAAAATATCTCAAAAAGAAGAGCTGATACTGCTGTGGAAGGGATACAGTTCTAAAGAGGATAGTGTTAAATTTTGATAAAAAAACGATAAACGATTCTGTTCTAAATATTGATTAGATTTGGATATTTAGGAAAGTCATTCAGGTGTTTTATGAGCATTTATATATTGAACGTAAAGACTGTATGAATGTAAACATTTAAATCAATAAGTACATAAATTATTTGATTAACTTCGCCCAAAATCCTTTTCATGAGTGTATTAATTATACCTCTATCCCTTCCACAGCAGTATCAGCTGTTTTATTCTTTAAATAATAATATTATTATTAATAGGTAAGTATTGCTAAACTATTAACGTTTAATTAATAATAAATTAATAATATTTACAATATTATTAGTTTCATCAAACAAACACGTAAAATAACGTATACGTTTATAGGTAAGGCTACATACGCACTATGCGGGTGCCCGCAATGCGACCAGCCGTCCGGTTAGTGTACGGTTGGTTCAGCGGCTGCCCGTAATCGCACAGTGCGTACAATGACCGTGTGGTCAACCGTCGAAGCGGCCGCAGCGATCTAAGCAACCGGACCGGTTTGCGGGGACAACCGCAACGTAGTGCGTATAAAATATTTTATACCTACAGAATTTACGTATAATTAATTACTTGCGGTTAACCGGACGGCTGGCCGCATTGCGGGCACCCGCATAGTGCGTATGTAGCAACATTCAAATATTAAATAAGGTATTAATAATTCGTGCTATTATTTATTAAATTTCACAATAAATGCGAAAAAACACTGACTTTTCCGAACGATATAATATTATTATAATATTATGTGTATAGAGAGAGGTACAGCATATATTATAATAATATAGTCAATTATAATTATCGCAACTAATTAAGTTTATTTTTAGTTATAAATTATTATAAATTTTAATTAGGTTATTATTTGGAATAATTATTACAAGCTTGATTGTAATAAAAATGGATAAAAATGGATTCGACTAATTATTAGAAATCGTGTTTTTAATCCATATCTCACAATCATTAATTCTACATAATATATACGAGTATTATCAACAATATTATACCTACTGTAGGTCATTCTAATTATACTAACTGAAATGTTATTGAAGAATGTGTGTATCCAAATGTGTATAAACTGTTACAGGTAACATTTTTTTAATGTATTTAAATATTTAAATATAAAATGATTAAAGAAAAAGTGATATATGCTAATTAGGTACCTAGTTAATTATAATTTATAAACATATTTGTATTTTTATATTAATTTCAGATAGCTTTAACACTACCAATTAGTTCTGCCACATGCGAACGTTCTTTTTCTGCTTTAAGAAAAATAAAAACATGGCTTAGGGTCTCCATTGGCCAAGAAAGATTAACGGACCTATCAATACTATATATTGAAAAAGATTTAACAAATTTAATAAATAAATCTGATGTTATTGATAGCTTTGCTAAAAGTGATAGAAGAATAATGTTAAAATAAAAATGTATTTTAAACATTTAATAATAAATATGAATATGCATATACATATGTAATAATTTAGTACCTATTTTTTTTTTTTTTTTTTTTTGATAATAATAAGTTGATCCATTACAACTAATTTTAAAATTTATGTTACATTTTATTATCTAAAATATAGGTAGGTAGTATATATTTTATGTGCATATGAGGGCTAACAATTTAATTTTACAAATCAGATATGCAATATCCTCATGGATTAATATTTTAGCGGAGCTTTAGCACCCCCAGTATTTTGACTGAAATTGCGCCCCTGTATCTACACCTAATAATTGTATCGAAAATATTGAAGGTTTAACTGAGTTTTATTATATAGAAACTGTATACTACGTCATGAAAAAACAAATTAAGAACAATAATAGTCGTCGTGATAATAATAAGAATAATGTATAATCTACTAAAACTATTTATGGTTACATAAATTCTATTGATTGTGTAAATAATATTAAATATCTGGGTATTATTATTAACAATAAACTTAAATGGGATTGCCATATTAATAATTTAATAAAAATTATTAGAAAATTTTTTTACATTTTTAATGATATGAGATACATGTTTAATAATGCTGTTAAAAGAATTATTTATATAATTACGAGTATATATATCTTGTTCAATCAATTCTAACTTAGGTATTGTTCTATGGGGTCACGCTTATAATTGTTACATAGACCCTTTAAACGTTACTTAGAATAGATTAATTAAATTTATTTTAAATAAATAAACCTTTATAAACTACTAATGAAATTGTTTATAATGAACTTAATGTTAATTGTATCAATTATTTATATAACAAAAATGCTTTGCTATTTTTATATAAATTTAGATTCATTGTATCTAATATTCTAATGTTACACATTTTTATGGCACAAGATTTAAAAATAATATAAATTTTAGTATTCCTAAGTTTAAAACACAATTTGGTATAAAATAAAATGTAATTTCTGTTGCTATTTATTTATGTAGACTATTCAATATTAATATTTATAACTTTATAAGTTTTATATTGTATATTTATATATTGTAATTTTAATTCTCGGTGCTGTCGTGCTGAACATAAAAATATATATTATATAAAATATTCTAAATCTTACAAAACGACGTATTATTATTCCGAAGACATTATGTAACCACTTATTACTTATACCATTATTAGAGAACAGTGTTATAAAATATAGGTATAATATAATATTATTATTATTATTATTATTTTTTTTTTTTTACCTTTTACCTAGTACGATTCTACCGAATAACAATGATCTGTATATATTATTATTATTATTATTATTATTATTATTATTATTATTATTATTATTATATACCAATAATGGCCATTGTATACATAATGATAATATGGTCTTTTCGAGTGACCGACGATCGTTTGGACGATATTATGCGGTCCAACTACACACGTTTATAATAATACTATTATGTTCCTTTCTCGCGCGCGTTTCCGTTGTCAATGCGAAGCAGTCCATATTGAAACGTTTTTTTTTTTTTTATGACTATCCTCTATGGGGACGAACTGTAGTTTTTCGTATTTTTATCGTTCGCTATTAAACGTACAACACATAATAACGCGACGTATATTATTACGAGAATTATATTATTATAATAATACAATAATGAGTATACGTTATCTTTTAGTACATGGATCAAATTGTGTACGTTGAAGCGTTGAACGTTTATTTTAAAAGAGTATACTTAATGTTTTAATTAATTTTTTTTTTTTTTTTTTAAGTATAGATAAGTACCTACATATAAAATTTATTTTTGCCCAGCTAAAAATATAGTTTATTTGCTCACTAAACATATAACGTCTACTGATAAATTTAATAACTTAGCCTTTTAATTTTGGACGTGTAGTAAACCCAAGAATTACTACCTTTTATATTAATATAATTATAAGAATAGTAATATTATCGGCAGATGTTTTCCACGCAGGCGCAATATAATTTATAATCAGTCTTCTTATTTTTTTTCCAACGATTTCGACAACGAAACGAACGAACTCACTTTCTTCGTAAACACATTTAATTATTATTGTTTACCACTAAGAGACGCACTTTATCATATAGTCCATAAACTAGTTTGAAGACCATCTGGAATCTTTTCACGTTTCACGCCGGGGTGTACGACCGCGACGTTCTTCGTAAACACATTTAATTGCTGTTTAACACTCGCGTCACGCACAATATTATATAAGTACGTCTATATGTCATGGGCGTATTTAGAGTTACAATACAGGGGGAGCTAAAAACACATTTTGTTTTTCTCACGACGCAGATGATACTTCGAGGTCAACAACTAAGTGAAACAAACACTCCTTTCCTTTATTCTAAATCCGACAGGACCTACTATAAATCACATTATATACATACATGTTAAGTATTCGAATATAAGTATTCGAATATAAGTATTTGAATATTAGTATTCGAATACTTTTTTGACATTTTGACATAGGCGCAATTTGGGGGGGATTTGAGGGGGCTAAGCCCCCTCAAAATCAGCCATAGCCCCCCAAAAATGTTTGCAAAATATGATAATTTAATTCTAATATTTTATAATTAAATATTTTCGTGATGTAATTCTATAACATATACGAGTACCAACATTTTTTTCTATTTAATAATATGAATTAAGATTAATATATCTGTATTTTTTCAATAATAAATAATTAATAAATATTAATATAATAAATATATTATGTTCAATGTTCATGATAAAAATTAAAGATTTAGTTTGTGCCGCACGACCCGCACTGGTACTACCGTAAATAAAATGAACTAATAAAATATATAAATTAATTACATTTTGTCTGATAAATAATTTATGCACTCTTTTACTCAATGATAATATTTTAATATAATAATGTAATATGTATTCACTATTCATTATATATTTAATTATGTATATATTATATATATATATATATATATATATATGTAAAAATACATACATGATTATGAATAAAAAAAAATATTGTTTTTATATTGTGATATAAATGATATTGAATTAGAAGTTTCTTAAAATTTAATTCAGCCCCCCCAAAATTTTCACCCTAATTGCGCCTATGCATTTTGAATACTTTTTGAATACAAATTATTTGAAGTATTTTAAATACTTTTAAAATACATATTTTAAGTATTCGTATTTGAAAATACAAAATACTATTTTTCAAGCACAATATTAGTTTTATACTACTTAGTTAGTACATTATATCCAATAAACCATGACTAAATTATTTTTATTTAGTCATGTATAAAACTATCAAATTACTATTTTTATGTTAAAAATGTATTTATACAAAAACTGGTTTTTGAAAATCAAAATAGTGATCAAGATTTTTATGATACAGTAGAAAACAATTCTTTTTTTCTTGGTCAATAGTTTCTATCAATTAATTTTAATTGCTTCCTTATTACATGCAGTTCCAACTATATAAAAAAAAAAAAAAAAAATGATTAAAGAAATAAAGAGTTAAATTTAATTATGTACTAATAATTATAAATGGGTAATGACTAAAGTATTCTTAAGTATTTGGAATACTTAAAAATAGTATTTGTATTTGTATTCAAATACATTTAAAAAAATATATTTGAATACGTATTCTGAATACAATTATTTTATAGTATTTAAATACGTATTTGAAAGTATTTGAAATACAAAATAAAAGTATTCTTGACATGTATGCATATATATATATATACACACATTAGTGTATACTTTTTTTTTTTTTTTTTACTAAAACTGCACAATCATTTATAATAAATAAAACAAATAATATTATCTATACAATTATGTTATATGGACTTATCACTTATATACTTACCTATATACATTATACGTACGCGGTTAAATCGTTTGTGATGAGCTAAGCGTGTAAAGACTTTTTTGTCGACGCAAGTTATTCGATACGCTATATTTTTATTTCATACGAACAAAGAATTAATATTTATATTAAATATTTTCTATTCGTGGTTTTTTGTTTCATTATTATTTTTCAACGGTTTTGTTCCATGAAATAAAATATTAAACCTGTCTAAAAATCTCAGCAGAATTTAAACTGTCTTCAAATTTTCTATGTGTAATTTCATATTTTCATATTTTCATATTTTATTAATTATTATAATAAATAAACTATAAACACTTTATATTTTAACTTTATAAATTGTTTTTAGCTTATTATAATTTAATCTACGGTAGAATAGTTCTTCGAGATGTGCCATGTGGATCTGACTTGTCGAAACAAATGTAAAACGGGTTGTATTTAGTGATATTACGAATACGTAATTAACGCGTATTGCACGTAGGTTCAAAACACGGCGAACACCGTGTAGGTTGGTATAATATATTATTTTACGTGTGTTATAATGTGACTCACTCTGCCAAGGTCAGCATTGGTAAAAACTATATAGCAGTTGCCGGCAGCCGACCGACTCACCCCACTGTCCAAGGGTAAGGGTTCGGGGGTAAAAAATTATTTTATCTGCATTATAACGTTTGTAACTCTGCCAAGATCAGAATTCAGTAACAACGATACAGTAGTTTCCGGCCGACCGATCATCCCTCTCTATAGACCACTGTCAAGGGATGCGCATTAAAACGCACATTGAAAACGCGCGCCATAAAGGAACAAAGACATATTATTAAAATTATTATTTAAAGACAATATTACCAATAATAATATAAATGATACATATTTTAGTATACGTCTTTTTCTAAGTGTAAAATTAAATAATAAATTACAATAAAATACAATAAATTATAAAATATAAAATAGATTTTTTTTTAATTTAAATTTTAAATAACACATATTTTAGTAGGTATACGTCTTTTTTTTTATAATTTTCGAAAATAATAATTTCATTATTTTTTTGGCTTACACTTTTTCCAATATCGTCCATGGCGATGTCGTGCGAACAAAAGATTCGTAGGAATCGTAAATTCGTACCTATCATAATATTAATAAAAATCTAATAACTACAATATTGATTATAATCGTTTAAACGACATACGTTCGGTTTTTACGTCAATATAATTTGCAAAATCGGAAATAATGATTAAAAGGTCATTTAGATACTACGGGCGCAATTTACTATGCCCAAAATACATAGCAAAAAGTACCGGGCGCAATTTACTATGTTTATTTTACTACCTGCTCACCGTGGGGCGAAATTTGAAAACATGCTACGCTGGCTCATTTAACCACTGTTAATACGCATGCGCATAATATCACGAATCAAGACAATTTTTACGTTATTATATTATATTATTAAAGATAATATTATATCTATGATTATCTATGTTAAATCTTATTTTAGTATTAAAGAAAAGTAATAAATAGTATTAAAAAGAATTTAAATTTATTTTGAATTGTGTGAAGTGCCTAATGCTTTATTAATTTCTACGCATCTTGACAATGAATGAGGTGTTTTCAATGTCTTTGTTGTCGGTTGTCTTGGATTGAAAGACTTAAATTTATTTGAGATCATTAAATATACAATTATTCATTATACTCATTTTGGATCCAACTCCAACAAAATTTATATTTTAGTAACTGGTAATACCTAGTTACTAAATTGATTAGTTTTATAAATTAAATAAATACGTATACTTACTGATTTTTTTCTTTTGATTCTAAAATAATAAATAAGATTTAGATTAATTGGTCTTTAGCATTTAAAATATAATATATACATACCCATTGATAATATCAGAGGCGGAACTAGGGGGGTGTAGACAGGGATTTGTCCCCGGGCGTAAAATTTTTAGGGCGTAATTTTAAATACCAATAAAGTTTATTTGTAATTTTATAACACTTTAGGATTCCGAGAATTGGAACTGAGTTAAGTAAAATGTATTTGAACTTGAATAAAATTTAAAAAAAATTTTTGTCATGTTTATATAACATTATTGTAAAATATTGAGAAATAATAAGAAGAATCCAAAAATATATAACATAAATATCAATTTTACTGAAATTTTAACTTTAAACACCTATAAAAAAAAAATTTAGACTTAATATTTTTCTAATATTTTGAAAATACGTTAAGATATATATTATCAGTATGCTTCAAAAAAATTTTCATAAATTTTCCAAATATTTTGGTTTTTTTGACTAATTTTTATTGTAAAAGTATTGAGAAATTATAAGAATAATACTTTATAAATACTTTAATAAATACTTTTATAGATTCTATAAGATTTTCGTATAGATTAAAAATATTAAACTTTAAACAACTATAAATAAAATAAAAAAAATTGAGACTTGGGATATTTCTAATATTTTGATATATTAGGTAGGTAATATGTGAGTATAATTCAGTAAAATACCTTAAAAAGTTAAAATCTAAAACTGCCAATTATATACATAAAAACGAGAATTTTACGAAACATATACAGTCCTATATTTTGTAGAAAAATTAACGTAACCGTTCCAAAATTTTACCACATATATATATATATAGTTCCTATGTGAACAAATCAAATTAAAATTAAATTTTTCAAGTCTAACTTTAAAATTGCTTGAGTTATCGTGAAATATTTAAATCGAATTTGTCAAAATTTAAGTTTTCGTGAAAAATGCCGTTTTTTTGTTATTTTTGGTCGTTTTTCTATCACATAGAGTCAATTTTAAGAAATTCAAAAAATGATCTAAATAAAATACCAACTACGAGTACATCCACTTTTCAACCGGAAACATATGCTATTCGTGAATATCGGAGTATTATTTTGGGTAGTAAAAGTGTCTTCAGACATATATAAAAAAAAACAGACACATTCGCTCAAAATCTAAAACATAAACTATGCGAGATGTTTATTGTCATAAGGCGTAATTGAAATATTTTCCCCGGGCGTCAAAATTCCTAATTCCGCCTCTGGATAATATAACGTAAAAATTGGCGGTAATTAATCTTATCTGTGAATAATCATTATCATGATTCGTAATATTATGCGCATGCGTATTAACAGTGGTTAAATGAGCCAGCGTAGCATGTTTTCAAATTTCGCCACCGTGGGCGCAATTTACAATCGCCCAAATAAGGTACCTATTGAATACCTAACAGCCAATGAGATTTACATCAATTTTAACGAATATTAGACATAATATTATATGTTTCCGGGTGTCGTGCACGGAACGTTTTCAAATTTAACAAAAACCGACGCCCGGTCGTGAAATTTTTAATATTTTTTCTATTATAAAATCGGTGTTCGTAACCTTAGTGCTCCTAGAGAGAAATTGAGTTTAATATGGAATAAATATAGGCGGATTGCAAATTTTCTTGGCTTCCCAACGATATACAGGGTGTAACAGGTCTATCTGACAATTGCAATAACTTTTTTTCTATTCATTTTTTTTAACTTTTTTTTTTTTCAAATAAATACTGAGCCCTTGCGCTACAATACTGTCGATTTCAAATATTTTTTTGTACTTGGGAAACTCAAATTTGGAAATTTAAAATTTTATTTTATTGTTTAAGAAAAATTTCAAAATAGCCATTTCGTAAACCTGATTTTTAGAAAAATATTAGTGTTTAAAATTCTAATAAAGGTTGACCCATTTATTTTCTACGATTTTTTAAAGTTTGTGAAAAAGTTAAGAATTTTATTGTATACCACATAAAATTATAACAAATATTATTGTATAACACTATTAATTAAATGGCTGATCGAAATTTAATTTTTATTCCAAGATTTTTGTTATCGCTTACATCATTAAATTGATATTTATTATGAGTCCCAGTTATATTGATAAATTTTAATCAATGTTGGCCATTGTCAAGTGTGCAAAAATGCAAATTTACATAAATTCAATATTTTATTAATTTGTATTTGGTATATTAGATATAAGTAGGATATAGAATTGGGAAAATAATTAAATAACAATATAATTTATATTTAATATATTCTATATATTTCACATAATAAGGAAACTTAATACACATTTTTCCAATGTTTACAAAATAATTTAAAATTATAATTTTTCATATTTTGTTCATTATACATAATTTTTAAACTTTTAATTCATTGTTTCTTTTGAAAAGTTGTCCATTATGCCTCAATTTTATAGTGTTGTTGAGTATACAGATATGCATTTAATTTATGGTCAGGCTTTAAAAAATTCAAGTCTAGCCAGTAAGATATATCTGAAACAGTTTCCCATGAGGAAACAGCCGTGTAAACATACTTTTAAACGCATTTTAATCTATATCAAACATGTTAAAACTTATTATATAATAATTATAATATTATGTATTATATTCAGTCTATTTCTTTTACCTCATTAACTTGAGTAACGATAGAGTAAGAATAAATAAGATAATATTAAAATATATTATGAAATTATGATTATTTTAAAAAACAACTCAAACTCATTATTTTTTATTAATAATCTCACATTCAAGTAGCTTAATTATATTTTTTGTCTGATATAACTACTATAAGATTGAAACAACATAAAATAATTATGTCTAGAAAATATAATCTATTATTAAAAAATAATTTTATTATAGGCACATATTTATGTAATTGATTTTCTTTAAACTTATTTGTTTTAATGTATCTTAGATGTCATTATGTCAAGCAATTCTTAAATAGAAACCTTATAATTCTCCATTAAAATTATATTAAAATTATTATATTTTGAACTCAAAAAGAGTGGAAACATTTAAGAAATTTGTATGAAACAAAATGTATTATAAATATAAAGTAAAAATTATACCTAGTGATTTAATCAATTTCCCAAACTCAAATAATTATAAGGAGTAATAGGATTATAAGGATTGTTTTTCTAACAAGATAAGGAAATATAGGGAAAATTGAATGACAATTTTACACCACTATCATCACAACCATGTGATAAAAAATTTATTTTTAAAGAAAATTAATAAAAAAGTAATAATTGTCATTTGTGTATATTTATTATTTAATATTAATACCTTATATTATAATACAATTATATAAAATAATAAATATAAAATAAATAAATAAAAATATCTACACCTTAGTGCAAATGCTAAATGCAGTTATTAATTCTGTACCTATATTAAGATAATTAAAAAAGTAAAAAAGAATAATATTTTTACATATTTATTATTTAATATTAAGACATATAATAAATTAATATAAAATAAGGGTATTTATACAATATTAATACAAAATATACAGATTTAAGTATAAGTTACAATAATAAATATTAAATAAAATAAAAATAATGGTAGTATTTAAAAATAGGTATGTAATATTTAAGAAAAATTAATAATTTTTAAAATATTATTACAATAAATAGATAAATATTTTATACATTTTTATTTAAAACTAATTAATAAACTCAATGGAATCAACCTCAACAGGTAATATAATTTTTTTCTAATAAATACATAATAATACACTTAAATTAATATAGGTACCAACATCAAGTTAACAATTTGATTAACTAAATTATAAAAACAAAATTAAAAAATATTATAATATTACTTAACGGATTGCAAAGCAGAGTATTTATGTAATATATATAATAATCTTCAAATTGTTTTAAAGAACTTAATTAATACTCAATGGAAAACAATATATTACTTAATATCATATACCCAGGGGTTAAAGTGGGAAGAAAGTGCAGGGGGGACCCAAATACCATAGAAATTTTGAGCGTTCCATGTTTTTTTTATAAAATGTAAAACCATAAATTAACACAATTATATATAACACATTAAAGAATAATATAATTCCTACCTATAACCTAACCGATAGTGCGATAGAACCTTACAACAAAATATAATACATATGTATTTATATATTGTCTTTAGAAAACTTATCAAAAATCAAGATTTTTCTAAATGGGTGCATATAATTAATAAAACAAATAATTATCACTTTATTACTTTGTTATTGAGCGTTCCAGCGAACCTTTTTAAGTAGTTGATTAAAGGGGACGCTTTTTTTGTGCTGTCAGAGGTAGGAGGACTGAGTCCCCTTGCGTCCCCCCTCACTTTAACCCCTGCATATACCTAACAAATAACAGGGTAGTATCAAACTAGCACATAGCTAAATTTAATAACATAAAAAAATCAAATGTATAGTAAGTAATAGAAATTTAAAGAATATATCAATAAGTTATTTAATAAATAAATCAAATTATATTAAAAAATTTAAAATACCTATATTATATTAATATAACATTTGTAATATCAATTTACTGAATTTCTATGTCAGTCAGTATATTATTATTTATTCTCTTATAGACAACATATCATTAATGAAACACAAACATGATACTATGATAGGTATAATATATTTTTTCCAGTGATTTAAAATAATTAACTTGATTATTAATATGCCATATTATTTTAAAGTCTAATTAGATTTTTAGCAAATCACAATTATTAGGTACAAGTACCACAGTCTACATTGTAAATTTGTTAATGTACTTTTATGTAACAATTTTATTTTTATTTTATTTAATTACCATAAAAAAATTTGTATGTTTTTACTTAACAATAAATGTGCAAATTTAACATTAATGAAATTATAATTGCGTAGGTATCTGGTATAAATAAGTAATACATTAATAAGTGTAACATTCTAATTTATATACTCAAACAAAAAAAATTATATTGAAACAGTATATAAATAAAAAATATCTAGGTAGGTAATGATATTACCTGTTAAATATTATTATTTTTTTATTAATTGTTGACTAAGTTATGTGCAATTTGAATAAGTATTTAGATATTTAAATGCTTAAAAGTTATAACAAATTATTTGTAATAAGGTATACAAGTATAACTAGTGTGTGAGGAAATACATAATTATGATAGCCTCAAAATTATTGTTAAATATTTTTTATAAGATAATTTAGTTTTTTTTTTTTTTTTTTAATAGACCAAAACTGCATAATATTCATTTTTTGGTGCCAGGTATATTAATGTTAATATTATATGTTTAATAGACAGATTTTTCATATTGATGATATCACTGAAATTGAATTATGAGCAGTAGGTACATCATACATTATAATGTATAAAATATTCATTCCAGTAGTTCTCATTTTGACTAATTACTCAATTTGACTGAACCTTTAACCAATTTAAATAAATATTAATATCATTAAGAAATGAAAATAATTATTATAATATAAATGGTACATACTTACATATCAATAATAAACCGAAGTAGCTAATTAAATCTTTTTTCATTTCTGTTTTTGTTCTTAGTAACACAAATTGTTGTATAAAATAATATTATTACTAGGTATTCAATTATTGTGTTTTGTTAAGTTATGTTGTTATAACGAATTATTACACTTTTACACTTTTATACCTTAATAATATCACAGATTAGATTATATCATTATAGGGTTTTAATTATATTTATTATTTAAATTTTTAAAAATAGGTAATAAGAAACAATACATAATAAAAAAATTGTATAATGCATTAATTATTATAGTGCATTTAGTTATTTGATCAGTTCTTACATTTATATTTTATAAAATAGGTAAAGACGTAAACATAATAACACGTAATATGTAGCTAATAATTTACGAGTGTGAAGTTAGCTGACAAAGCTAGCTGCCAAAAATTTTATGATAAGAAATGGTGTATGTGTGGTAGCATCGAAATAATTTTAAGGAGTAGAATATAATATAATATCATCACAAACAACAAATATATTTTTACGCTAGATAGCAGTACATATAAAATATGAATAGAAATGTATACAAATTATAGAAAAAAAGTTTAATTTAATTAAATATGATTGGTCAACAATAAAATTTTCATTATACGTACTATGTGTAGAAAAAATTAATA
>JAIUCT010008061.1:0-17970 GCA_021307375.1 Tetraneura akinire
ATTTTCTTGCTCAACACAATCTACAATTGTGTTCATGAATAATTACATCAGTAATTTTTAAAGAGATACTGTACAATGAGTAGTATGAGTTTTACTTACATCTTACTCCAATAATATTATCACTTTATCTTTATAATAGCTTTTGTGCAATACATACTTGCATCATTGATATTATTAGTATATGGTTATTGGTATTATAATATTGCAGTCGTAGTAGTAGTCGTCGATGAACACAATTGTAAATTGTGTTTAGCAAGCAACCAGCTACCTAATCGGCAAGGTCAGAGTATGTAGTGCAGTTAGTAGTAACCCAGATAAGCCTCTTTACTCTACTTTTCTTTTACGTAACTAGGTTACGAACGTTCGATGTGACACGATAGAATTTTTTTCAGATCGCAAGTAACCCACAAATTACGTTAACTCATACTTTTATTAAATATTTTTCTTCTGTGATCACATTGTCAAAATATTTATTACTCGGAACTTGGAACAATGTACGATTAATGTTTCTCGTCGACTAACGACAGTTGACCCTCATGTAAACTCCATTAATTTGGCGATGACTTCATCATGTAATGTTAAAACACGAGTATTCAAAAATCCAGATATCGTTGACACACTCTTGATTCCCATAATAATATAATAATCCCAAAAATGATTTAACTTATTAACTTCCTGATTATTATTTGGAATTTGATTATTTTTTATTTCTTCTATTCTTTCATTAAGGATACAAGGACAATTTTAATACCCCACATCCTAGAAATGATTAATTATCACTGTGAAACTTACATTTTAGATTCTGAACGAAGCGAGAATGTATTGGTTTTACAATGATATGAGTCTTTTTTTTTCTTGTTTTTTTTTTTTTTTTTTTAAGTATAAATACACTTTTACTACCCGAATTGATACTCAGAATTTCACGAACTGTATATGTTTCCGGTTGGCTAGTGGTTGTAGTTGGTATTTTATTTAAATCATTTTTCAAATTTCTCAAAATTAACCCTATGCGATAGAAACATCGACGAAAACACGGCATATTTTACGAAAACTGAAATTTCGATGAATTCGACTTCAATATTTCTCGATAACTCAAACAATTTTAAAGTTACAGACTTGAAAATTTCATTGGGTGTTCACATAGGTATTATATTAATGTGATAAAATTTTGGAACGTTTATTTTTCTACAAAATATAGGACTTTGAACATAACGTAAAGTTCTCGCTTTTATGTATAGGTATATAATGTTTCATAAAATTGGCAGTTTTGTGTATTTAGGTGTGAAAATATTACTGAAATATACTCACATATTACTTAACATGAAATCCAAATATTAGAAAAATCCAAAGTCTCACCTTTTTTTTTTATACCTAACTGTTTTAAAGTTGATATTTTTAGTTTGTTTAAACGAAAATCTTAGAATCCATACAAGTATTCTCAGGGCCATAGCAAGGGGGGGGGCGAAAGGTGCCTGTGCCCCGGGCGCAAAAATTTAAGGGGCGCAAAATAAACTGAAAACAATTGAAATTAATATATATATTATTCGTTTACCTATATTAAATCTGATGATTAAAATATTCAATAGAGTACCTATAATGAATTATATTTATATGAAGAAATAATTATTATTTCCCGATGGCCCGGGTTATTATTATAAATTAAAAAGAATATGATTTTGCATTATAAGTAATAAAAATGCATTCTTAAAATAATTTTGTAATTATTATACAATATATTATTATTAATATAATTTTATTTATTACACCTATAAAATTAAATACCTATTTGTAAATTATTGACACGTGTTATCATTCCTATTCTTGTATGACATTTAATTTTATTGCCGAGTATTTTTGTTTAATTTTATATACCAATATTAAAATAAACCAGCTGCTGGTCAAATAATGATTGTTATTATTATAAAAAGAATACCAACATCTATATATTTTCAATTAGGCATATAATATTAATTAATATATTTTTGGAGTAAAATGATATTTTTGTATGTTGGTAGAGCGTTACCTTCCGAGATTCGGGTATAAAAAGGATTATAATGTTACTTATAAAAAACGTTCGTTCTTTATTACTACTTTCAAAATTTCACATACAAGATACAAACACATACTCGTATATTTTATATGTTAAATAAGGCGATATTATTACAACTTACAATTCGCGGACGTCGAAAGATCATTTAACAAGTTAAAAGTTATTAAAAACTATTTGAGATCGACAATGAACCAAGATCGAATATCCGATTTGGCTATTTTATCAATTGAACATAAGATAGTAAATACAATAGATACTAATGAACTTTTTGAAGATTTCGCTAGACAAAAAGCACGAAAAATTACAATTTAAATATATTTATGTCTTTAATATTATTATATATTCTGTTCTTTTTTTTACATTTATTTCTAAATTAATTAAATATTAATTTTAATAAAATTACAAATAACTATAGCAATTATATGTTTATACAATTTTTGTTTAGTATTGTATCAAATTTAAAGTTAAAAAGGGCGCATTTTGAAGTTTTGCCCCGAGCGCAATAATAGGTTGCTACGGCCCTGAGTATTCTTTTTGTTATAATATTATTCGCACCGGTGAAAACTTTGATTTATCGCTGGATTATTTATATACGGATATGTGTATATGTACAACAATCTAATTTATTGATTTGGTGGGGGTACGTGGGGGGACGGAATACCTCTTCTATTTTTTATTTTTTTGAGCGTAGGTACCCCAACTAATTATTAAATTCCCTATGATATTACATGTACTTAAGCATATTAAGGGGACGCTAATTTTTTTGAAAGTCTGATAGTCCTTATTCTTTTTTTTCTTTAAATCAAACATTGGTTAGGTTGTTACCCTTAATACTAAATATGCAGTATATTGTTTAATTAATAAAGAATAAAAAATAAAATAAAAAAAAGGGTTAGAGGTAATAGATATTTTATTTATTTTTGGCAATATTGGTCACTTGAAGATGTCTTCATTAGTTTAGTAGATCAACTACTAAACTAATAATATTATAGTAATAATACATTATACATATCGAGCCTGTTCTAAATAAATATTTTAATTTTTAACGACTTGACCATCGGTACAAATATTACAATAAATTGATTACAATTTATCATATTACACTATATTTCAAGTATAATTATACAATATTTGCAGTTAGGTTAAGTAGTATATAATATAGAGGTCTATATTTTATATATGTACATAATTTTATCTCGTACAATTACAAAATAACAATATTGTTGTCACTCTGTTTTTATTAACAAAACTACAACGTAGATGATTTTTTAAAAATGCATATATTGTATATTTTAAAAATACAATGCCCTCATTAATAATTATTATACGTGTCTATAACAAAATGCATCAACTATTTTTTTCCTCTACGTTATTAATTATATTCATTTTTCAAATTAAAATTTACTTTGAGTATAATTAAAATGTGTATACTGATATTGATATTTTTTCAACACAATTATATTAATATTCAATTGCAGTTTAATTATAACAATAATTATTCTTAATAATGATATGTAAATTGTTATCTCTTTTCAAACAGTAAGTAGGTATAACATTTATGTCGATATTTCGATAATATTTATTTTAAAAAAAAAAAACATTTAAGTTTGATGTTATTATTTTCATTATATTACTGATGAATACAAAATATTATAGTGTGCACTGTGAAACTAAGATCACTAATTTATAACATTAATATTTAATAGTTTTCAATTATGAAAATAAAATAAAGTTGAATATTTAAATAGGTACTCAGGAGCGTAAAGTAGTATTTCCATGATAAGTTTATTTATTTAAGTTTATTATTTAAGTATATATAATAGTGAATTTAGATCTAAAACTATCTTATCAAGATTGATAACAAACATAATACAGGAAAAAATACCTCCCACATAATAATATATCCGGCGTATAAAATTATTGAACAATTAATATGTATGATAATTGATGTAATTAAAAAAAAATTTTGATTATTATATTACATTACATTAAATAAAAGGTAATAATAATTTTTGGTTTGTTTAATTATTAGAAATTTAGAAAAAATATAGAAATAAATACCTACAAGGAAATATTCAATAAAATATTTGAATAAAATCCCCTCATCAAATATTTAGCTCTAATTTCTTTATAATTTGTTCGTATATTATAGTATATTATTGTATATTTGTATGGCAAAAAAAATAATATTATATTTTATCGAGTATAAAAATATGCCCCCGTATACGTTTATCCATAGGTAAATTATATAAATAAGTAATTAAATTAGATATTTTTATATATATTTTTTAATAAAAATAACATATTATATAATATAAATAAGACGTATGAGTATATAAGTAGTATTATCGTTACGTCTTACGTTGGATAAATTTGATAAAGATTCGTTTGAAATTTCCTATTTATTAGATATAAATATAATCTTCTCTTTCTCTTTCACTTAAAAAAAAAGAAAAAACGTATAAACCCCTTTATTATACGATATCATATTTCTAGTCAAAGACAAAATCAGCGGGATTTCTATTTTCAGTGACAGTTCATTTTTCTTCGTTACGTTTTCCACTTATACAAACTCATTGTGTTACATAATAATACCTGTAATAATAATGATTACTGTCAGAGTAGTATAAAAAATCGTCTTAATCCGAATTATTGACAAAATAAAGGAATAAAATATCGTTTTATAAACAAAATTATCAATTAGATTCGAATTTATAAAATATGATAAATAATTTGTTCAATGTGCTTTCACAATTATTGACACGAGTCTCGAAAAAAATAACTGATTGCTATAGTTCACTACTAAATTTAATTATAAAATAAATATCTGTTCGAATACGAGTAGTATGAAATAAACTACGTATTTTAGATTCTGAGCGAAGCGAAGAATGTATTGGTTTTACAATGATGTGTGATTATTTTTTTTTTTTTTATGTCTGTGTACAAAAATACTACCCGAAATAATGCTCCGATTTTCATGAATAGGGTATGTTTCCGGTAGCAAAGTGGATGTAGTTGGTACTTTACTTAGGTCATTTTTTGAATTTCTCAAAATTGACGCTATGCGGTAGAAAAAACGGCGAAAAACTGACGAAAAAACTGCATTTTTCGCGAAAAATGAAATTTCGACGAATTCGATTTCTATATTTCACGATAACTCAGGCAATTTTTAAGATAGAGACCTGAAATTTTTTTTGAATGTTCATATAGCTACTATATATATGTGATATAATTTTGGAACCGTTAAATTAATTTTTCTCCAAAATATACGAATTTGAATATTTCGTAAAATTCACGTTTTTACGTATATAATGTGTGATAAAATTGTCAATTTTAGGTATTTTGGTCTGAAAATTTTACTGAAGTATACTTACATATTACTTAACATCATAATAAAATATTAGAAAAACCTCTATTCTCAATTTTTTTTTCTAGCCGTTTTAAGTTGATATTTTTAGGAAAACGAAAATCTTAGAATCCATACGTATAAATATTCTGAAAACACTTTCACTACCCGAAATAACCCTTCCATTTTCACCAATAGCGAGTTTCAGATGTCAAAGTGGATCTAGTTGGTACTTTATTTAGGTCATTTTTCGAATTTCTCAAAATTGACCCTAAGCGGTAGGAAAAACTTCAAAAAAATGACAAAAAAACGGCATTTTTCACGAAAAATGAAATTTTGACGAATTCGATTTCTATATTTCTCGATAACTCGGGCAATTTTTAAGATAGAGACTTGAAAATTCTTTTGGGTGTTCACATAGCTACTATATATATGTGGTATAACTTTGGAACCGTTATGTTAATTTTTCTACAAAATATTGGACTTTGAATATTTCGTAAAATTCTCGTTTTTACGTATATAATGTTTGATAAAATTGGCAATTTTGGGTATTATGGTCTGAAAATTTTACTGAAATATACTTACATATTAGTTAACATCATACTAAAATATTATAAAAATCCCAAGTCACAATTTTTTTTTATAGCTGTTTTAAGTTGATATTTTTAGTAAAACGAAAATCTTAGAATCCATACGTATAAATAAATATTCTAAAAACACTTTTACTACCCGAAATAATGCTTAGATTTTCACGAATACCGAGTTTCAGATGTAAAAGTGGATGTAGATGGTACTTTATTTAGGTCATTTTTCGAATTTTTAAAATTGACTATAAGCGGTAGAAAAAACTTCGAAAAAATGACGAAAAAACGGCATTTTTCACGAAAAATTAAATTTTGACGAATTCAATTTCTATATTTCTCGATAACTCGGACAATTTTTAAGATAGAGACTTGAAAATTTTTTTGGGTGCTCACATAGCTATTATATACAATGTGTAACAGGTCTATCTGACAATTGCAATAACTTTTTTTCTATTCATTTTTTTTAACTTTTTTTTTTTTCAAATAAATACTGAGCCCTTGCGCTACAATACTGTCGATTTCAAATATTTTTTTGTACTTGGGAAACTCAAATTTGGAAATTTAAAATTTTATTTTATTGTTTAAGAAAAATTTCAAAATAGCCATTTCGTAAACCTGATTTTTAGAAAAATATTAGTGTTTAAAATTCTAATAAAGGTTGACCCATTTATTTTCTACGATTTTTTAAAGTTTGTGAAAAAGTTAAGAATTTTATTGTATACCACATAAAATTATAACAAATATTATTGTATAACACTATTAATTAAATGGCTGATCGAAATTTAATTTTTATTCCAAGATTTTTGTTATCGCTTACATCATTAAATTGATATTTATTATGAGTCCCAGTTATATTGATAAATTTTAATCAATGTTGGCCATTGTCAAGTGTGCAAAAATGCAAATTTACATAAATTCAATATTTTATTAATTTGTATTTGGTATATTAGATATAAGTAAGATATAGAATTGGGAAAATAATTAAATAACAATATAATTTATATTTAATATATTCTATATATTTCACATAATAAGGAAATTTAATACACATTTTTCCAATGTTTACAAAATAATTTAAAATTATAATTTTTCATATTTTGTTCATTATACATAATTTTTAAACTTTTAATTCATTGTTTCTTTTGAAAAGTTGTCCATTATGCCTCAATTTTATAGTGTTGTTGAGTATACAGATATGCATTTAATTTATGGTCAGGCTTTAAAAAATTCAAGTCTAGCCAGTAAGATATATCTGTAACAGTTTCCCATGAGGAAACAGCCGTGTAAACATACTTTTAAACGCATTTTAATCTATATCAAACATGTTAAAACTTATATAATAATTATTATATTATGTATTATATTCAGTCTATTTCTTTTACCTCATTAACTTGAGTAACGATAGAGTAAGAATAAATAAGATAATATTAAAATATATTATGAAATTATGATTATTATTTTAAAAAACAACTCAAACTCGTCATTTTTTATTAATAATCTCACATTCAAGTAGCTTAATTATATTTTTTGTCTGATAGAACTACTATAAGATTGAAACAACATAAAATAATTTTATTATAGGCACATATTTATGTAATTGATTTTCTTTAAACTTATTTGTTTTAATGCATCTTAGATGTCAAGCAATTCTTAAATAGAAACCTTATAATTCTCCATTAAAATTATATTAAAATTATTATATTTTGAACTCGTGGTGAAACATTTAAGAAATTTGTATGAAACAAAATGTATTATAAATATAAAGTAAAAATTATACCTAGTGATTTAATCAATTTCCCAAACTCAAATAATTATAAGGAGTAAAAGGATTATAAGGATTGTTTTTCTAACAAGATAAGGAAATATAGGGAAAATTGAATGACAATATTACACCACTATCATCACAACCATGTGATAAAAAATTTATTTTTAAAGAAAATTAATAAAAAAGGAATAATTGTCATTTGTGTATATTTATTATTTAATATTAATACCTTATATTATAATACATTTATATAAAATAATAAATATAAAATAAATAAATAAAAATATCTACACCTTAGTGCAAATGCTAAATGCAGTTATCTAATTCTGTACCTATATTAAGATAATTAAAAAAGTAAAAAAGAATAATATTTTTACATATTTATTATTTAATATTAAGACATAATAAATTAATATAAAATAAGGGTATTTATACAATATTAATACAAAATATACAGATTTAAGTATAAGTTACAATAATAAATATTAAATTAAATAAAAATAATAATGGTAGTATTTAAAAATAGGTATGTAATATTTAAGAAAAATTAATAATTTTTAAAATATTATTACAACAAATAGATAAATATTTTATACATTTTTATTTAAAACTAATTAATAAACTCAATGTAATCGACCTCAACAGGTAATATAATTTTTTTCTAATAAATACATAATAATACACTTAAATTAATATAGGTACCAACATCAAGTTAACAATTTGATTAACTAAATTATAAAAACAAAATTAAAAAATATTATAATATTACTTAACGGATTGCAAAGCAGAGTATTTATGTAATATATATAATAATCTTCAAATTGTTTTAAAGAACTTAATTAATACTCAATGGAAAACAATATATTACCTACTTAATATCATATACCCAGGGGTTAAAGTGGGAAAAAAGTGCAGGGGGGACTCAAATACCATAGAAATTTTGAGCGTTCCATGTTTTTTTTATAAAATGTAAAAACCATAAATTAACACAATTATATATAACATATTAAAGAATAATATAAGTCCTACCTATAAGCTATAACCTAACCGATAGTGTGATAGAACCTTACAACAAAATATAATACATATGTATTTATATATTGTCTTTAGAAAACTTATCAAAAATCAAGATTTTTCTAAATGGGTGCATATAATTAATAAAACAAATAATTATCACTTTATTACTGAGCGTTCCAGCGAACCTTTTTAAGTAGTTGATTAAAGGGGACGCTTTTTTTTGTGCTGTCAGAGGTAGGAGGACTGAGTCCCCTTGCGTCCCCCCTCACTTTAACCCCTGCATATACCTAACAAATAACAGGGTAGTATCAAACTAGCACATAGCTAAATTTAATAACATAAAAAAATCAAATGTATAGTAAGTAATAGAAATTTAAAGAATATATCAATAAGTTATTTAATAAATAAATCAAATTATATTAAAAAATTTAAAATACCTATATTATATTAATATAACATTTGTAATATAAATTTACTGAATTTCTATGTCAGTCAGTATATTATTATTTATTCTCTTAAAGACAACATATCATTAATGAAACACAAACATGATACTATGATAGGTATAATATATTTTTTCCAGTGATTTAAAATAATTAACTTGATTATTAATATGCCATATTATTTTAAAGTCTAATTAGATTTTTAGCAAATCACAATTATTAGGTACAAGTACCACAGTCTACATTGTAAATTTGTTAATGTACTTTTATGTAACAATTTTATTTTGATTTTATTTAATTACCATAAAAATATTTGTATGTTTTTACTTAACAATAAATGTGCAAATTTAACATTAATGAAATTATAATTGCGTAGGTATCTGGTATAAATAAGTTATACATTAATAAATGTAACATTCTAATTTTTATACTCAAACAAAAAAAATTATATTGAAACAGTATATAAATAAAAAATATTTAGGCAGGTAATGATATTACCTGTTAAATATTATTTTTTTTTTATTAATTGTTGACTAAGTTATGTGCAATTTGAATAAGTATTTAGATATTTAAATGCTTAAAAGTTATAACAAATTATTTTTAATAAGGTATACAAGTATAACTAGTGTGTGAGGAAATACATAATTATGATAGCCTCAAAATTATTGTTAAATATTTTTTATAAGATAATTTAGTTTTTTTTTTTAAAAAAAATAGACCAAAACTGCATAATATTCATTTTTTTGGTGCCAGGTATATTAATGTTAATATTACATGTTTAATAGACAGATTTTTCATATTGATGATATCACTGAAATTGAATTATGAGTAGTAGGTACATCATACATTATAATGTATAAAATATTCATTCTAGTAGTTCTCATTTTGACTAATTACTCAATTTGACTGAACCTTTAACCAATTTAAATAAATATTAATATTATTAAAAAAAGAAAATAATTATTATAATATAAATGGTACCTACTTACATATCAATAATAAACCGAAGTAGCTAATTAAATCTTTTTTCATTTCTGTTTTTGTTCTTAGTAACACAAATTGTTGTATAAAATAATATTATTACTATTCAATTATTGTGTTTTGTTAAGTTATGTTGTTATAACGAATTATTACACTTTTACACTTTTATACCTTAATAATATCACAGATTAGATTATATCATTATAGGGTTTTAATTATATTTATTATTTAAATTTTTAAAATATAGGTAATAAGAAACAATACATAATAAAAAAAATTCTATAATGCATTAATTATTATAGTGCATTTAGTTATTTGATCAGTTCTTACATTTATATTTTATAAAATATGTAAAGACGTAAACATAATAACACGTAACATGTAGCTAATAATTTTCATAACTAAATGATAAACGTTGGGATTGTCTAATTTTCAACTGTAGTTGTATGTACTCTGTCTCTGTGTTAATAATTAATATGAATAGAATATTTTTAATCAAGTGTATGCTTTCATGGAAAAGTTAATCAAATCACCGACTATTTGATAGACCCGTACAATATTAATTGTACCAATAATTTTAGTAATTTAATTCACATTTTCAAAAAGTTTAAAAAATCATAAGAAATAAATGACCAAACTTTAAGAAGATATTTTAATACCATAATTTTTCTAAAAATCCGGTCTACAAAATGGCTATTTTGATTTTCTTTTAAAATGGTAAAATTAAATTTTAAATTTTCAAATTTGAGTTTCCCAAGTACAAAAAAATATTTGAAATCGACAGTATTGTAGCGCAAGGGCTCAGTATTTATTTGAAAAAAAAAAAAGTTAAAAAAAATGAATAGAAAAAAAGTTATTGCAATTGTCAGATAGACCTGTTACACCCTGTATATGTAGTAAAATTTTGGAACCGTTTTTAAATTTTTTTACTAAATATAGGACTTATAGCTTTTTTAAGTTGATATTTTTAGTTCAAACGAAAATTATAATCTGACTGAACTTCGCTCAGAATCGTTTTTTCGAATGCAATGGTTTATCATTGCATTCAAATTCTAAGTAAAATTAAACGCTATGATCCGCACACCTGTATCCTGTGCGGCAGGAGTATCAGCTCTTTTTTTAATAAACGCATACAATAACTTTTATGATTGTCAAGATGTAAGAACAGAAATTAATTAAAATGAAGAACGTTGGAATGATAAAATTAAGTCATTTCGATGTTTATCTATATTGAAATCGAAAAATACTTTATAAGACTATTATAACGAAACGTAAGTTATACGATAAAAAATTTAAAAGACTTAATAATATAATGTCAAAACGTCAAATGTGGGGCCATAATGCAAAACGTACTATTGGTATTTTTGCCAAAATTGAGTTATACATTGAATCATATGTTTTAAATGACGGCGGATCGATTGGCGTCGTCAGATTGAGTCAAAACGAACTATTTCCTATAGATTTTCTAATTTTAAAATCGTGAATTTGTTCAAAACGTACTATTTGCATAATATAAATTTGTTCAAAATGCACTATTTACCCAATTGATCAAAACGTACTATTTCCTATAGATATCACAATGAAAAGTAAAATAAATTAGTTAAAACGTACTAATTACATCGATTATTTCAAAACGTACTATTTCCATATTGATGCAAAACGTACTATTTCCTCTGTGAATAGTATAGGGAGATAAATATATCCATGCAAAACGTACTATTTCCATGAAAATTAATTTATGACATTTTTTATTTATTATTTTATTTAAAATAAATAAATTAATATAATATTTAGTTTAAAATTTGTTTTTAATTTTAAAGTAATGATAACACAAATTATGATAAAAAAAAAAAATCGTTTATAACTTTAATATCTTATTATTTATTCCCGCTTAAATTTAGTGATACCCTAATTACATATAATAATATTAATATTTCTTATAAACAATAATAAATGAATGCTTTATATTATACACGAAAATGTTACTTTTTTTTGTTTGGTTAGGAATTATTTTATACTTTATTAAGTTCAAAGGAAGTTTTTATGCTTTTTTGTACCGAATGTTATTTTATTAAAGTATATTTTATAAATTAAAATATAAATTAGTGCAGATAAATAAAATTATTATATTATCACATATGAAGTATACAATGAAAAATTTTAATTTTATAAATAACTTATTAGTAATTTATACTTATTATATTTATATAGGTAACTTATTAGTAATTTATAAAATTTATATTTTTCATTGTATACTTCATATGTGATAATATAATAATTTTAGAAAATTTTATGATAATAACGTTGTAATTCTTACATAGAAGACTATATTATTTTATTATAATTACATTTTTTGAAATAATATTATTTTAATATTTAATCCTAATATCCAACTTTGTTATTATTTTTTTTTTTATTTACTAATGTTGTTTTAATATACGAGTATTATATTAAATTATAGTCTTATTATTTCAATAATATTATAATTTTTAGTGTACCTATAATATTACGAATATATATAGTACTAACAATTTTTATTTTAAAATTAAAATTGTTAGTACTTATTACCTTAGTAGTATTTATTCATGAAAAATATTTTAAATTAAAAAAGTATTAGGTATTAATTAGGTAGTTTTATTTTAAATATTTATAATATAAACATAAAATAATGAAAATAGTAATTTTGAAAAATTTATAGTCAAAACGTACTAATTCCAACCATCAAAGCAAAATGTACTATTGGTCACAAATAGGACGTTTTGACCCAACTTAATATTTTAAAAATTAAATTTAAGTATAAAAAATAAATTTTAAAGAACTTTTGACTGAAAAATTTAATTTAACAGATTTTTATCTATTTTTAACATTTTTAATGATGTTTCTATCTCAAAAATCCAACGTACAGTAAAAAATGTGATTTATTGAAAAATGGCTAAAATTCCAATAGTACGTTTTGCATTATGGCCCCACAAATATACTCTTAAAAAGACAACAAACACTAAAAGTGCGCAACAGTTTTGTAAAGAAGAGTATATTAGTTAGGTACAAATTTACAAAGGAAAGAAAAGTGTTATTTTTGTTTGCTAAAAATGGCATTATTCCAAATATTATGTATAACACACTGTATGATGGTATATGCTAACCATAAAAATATGAATAGATAATAAAATAGATGTTAAAATTCACAATAATGAGGATGCCTAATATTTTTATTTATAATTGATAAAAGTTTAATTTTTTTTTAACTTTGATTTACAATATTTTTATTACATTATAATCAGTGTTAGGAACAGATAACAAAAAAATCATCTGGATAAAGATAAAGATAACAACACTAAATTTTATCTAAGATACAGATAAAAGATAAACAAATTAAATTCATCTAACAAAAAGATAAAAGATAAAAATATTTTATCTAGATAAATAACAGATAATTATAGAAATTAAAATTAAAACAACTAGGTAATTAACAAAAAATATATAATATACCATCATGCAAGTTTATGCCTATATTATAATATGTTTACTTTTGGCTTAATTAATTATATCATGTTGTGTATCACCAAAAATATTTATAAAATTCTGGGAAATAACACTGGTCATGAGTCATGACATATTTCTCGCGACAGTAATATACTAATATAGGCTACTTATATAAATTAATTAGTTTATTATAAACCAAATATAGAATATTAATTATTTATAACTAATAAGTAATAAGTACCTACTAAATAGGAATAATTAATAGTCTTTTCAGAAAAACGTCATATATTTTTAGCCCTGGATATTATTTTACGTACACGTTGTGTCTGAGATAATAATGAGAATAAAAATTAAACAATTTGAAACAGATCCATCTAATTATCATAAAAAAATTTATCTTGTATAATTATTTATAAAGATAAGTTAAATTTTTATCTAAAATAAATACTTAGATAACTTATATTTATTTATCTAGATATAGATAAAAGATAAAAAAATAAGTATCTAGATAATTTATCTAGATAAATTTATCTAGATAAGTCCTAACACTGATTATAATATATATTTATCGAAATATTCTAAAATAAAATGTATTTCATATTATTTCTATAATAAATAATCATTATATCATAATAATTGGCATATTTGAATAACAATTATTTTAATATTACAAATTACAGCGAAAAAAATGAATAGAATAGTAATTTTTAAAAACAATAAATATTTATTAATAAAAAAATCTTATTTTATTTTTTATGGTAATAATGTTATATTTATAAATTTCACTCGATTCTTATATAAAGGTTATTTTGTAATTAAAACTTAAAATTTAACCGTATTTTATTATTTATTTATTTTTCATTATAAAACATAACCATCTTACTACGTTTGTATAGAATTTTGTTTTTATTTAATCAAAATTGCGTTCGTACAATTAGTTTGAATTATTTTGAAGCTCGGTAATATAATATAATAATATTATATTGTTTATGACGTACTCGTATATACACGCTGTATAATAATACATTCAAA
Source organism: Tetraneura akinire (assembly GCA_021307375.1). Classification (NCBI taxonomy): domain Eukaryota; kingdom Metazoa; phylum Arthropoda; class Insecta; order Hemiptera; family Aphididae; genus Tetraneura; species Tetraneura akinire. The sequence continues at coordinate 14,702 of JAIUCT010008061.1, forward strand.
TTGGGTGTTTTCATAGGACAAAACTAACACTAAAGTTTTAACTTCCAACTTTGTATATTTCTTTATTGTAAATGTTATACTATTTAAGTTGGTTGAATAAACTGGAATTTATATAATATGCGTAACGACGTGAAAAGATTCTGACGTCGTTTTTAACACTAGCTGGACCGTGACATTTTGATGAATCGACTCATGTTCGTGATTTTTAAAATATCGTATAAAAAAAAAAAAAAACTATTCGTTAAACTCGACTGCAGGACCGAAGTCCTGGACGTTAGACCGCGATCTCACCGAACACCTATCGTATAGATATGTAAAACAGATCGTATACCTACCGAAGTTTAGAAGCGTATAAAATGAATGAGACCCCGGACATCGCTGGTGCGTTGTAAAAAGCGTAAAAGTACAAAAAGTTATTTAAAAAAAAAAAAAAATCGAAGTATCGATAAATCGCTGGAAGACATCATTTTCAAAAGTGTCTCGAACTCGAACGGTCCAAACGTTTTTTGAATGCATAATATTATACCATCGCATTCATAATTTGTGAATATAATTTTATATATTTTATAATGTGTGTGTGCCTATTATGACGGTCGATTAGAACGAAATGCGCATTTAAACTTTAAATGATATTCTTGTTTTTTTTTTTTTAGTTAATACCATAGTCCACGACCACGAGTCGTGTATAGAACCGTGCGATTTATAGCCGACGAGAGTTAGGTTTTTCTCCCTTTACTGACGACAATATCGTACACCCCGGTAACACGATTTAAACGTGCTTTTGGATTGGATGCGGACCACATTCCCGCCCTATAGCTCGCTGTCCCACAAATAGAGCAGTGAGTTGTAATCGTGTATTGCGGTTTAGTTTAATATTATATCGTCACTGCGGTATATAATACTCGAGCGTATTATACCGCGATGATAGTTCTAACCTAAATCGCGGTGTACTTGTATGATATAATATATTATAGTACGGCGTGAACGGGGAACTTAACGTATTAAAACGCACTAAGTAAGGACGGTCTTTTCTTTACACTTTCCTTGATATACCGCGGTAACGACGTGTCGTCGCCGTCGTGACCATAAGCGCGCCCACGAGAATATACCTATAGACTAAGACACACTCACGTGTACAATGACAACGTGTCGTCAAGAGCGTTATCCGAAAACTGACGGACGAGGGCACTACACGTGCGCACACAAACACACATAAACGTTAAAGGCTGTGATTGATGACGTTTAAACCAGAAAGTCCCGATGACAAATGGCTGCGACAGAAATTACAGAACGTCCCTGCACATCCGCCAACGACACGTCACAGTCACACTATTATATTACTATATAATAATATGTACGTTCGGTACGAGGGAAAATTGCATGCGATCTTTAACAGACGTTGTGAAATTCGGACCGCGGACGAGACGAATTATATTATAGAAGAAGAAAAAATATAATTAATAATATATCATCTCGTGTGTATACAAAGTGATTTTTGATGTTTCATTACGATTTTGCGTCACCGTGTATTATGTGTTTGCGTGTGTGCACGGAGTGATCAAAAAAACAATTCGCATCGGAAAATCATTATTGGCAAATGGCAATACGATTTTTCGATCGCTCTGTACATATAGACGGTATACAAACGAGATAACCGAACGCTAAAACATTGTGTAAACAAATATCAATCAACTTTTCCATCAAACCTATATAATATTATAACGTATTATTAATTTTGTGGTTGTAATAGTTTTTTTTTTTATATATATACATATATAAAGGATGTTGACAGACAAGAAATGGTTAATGTTGTTTTATTAATTTCCCATCAATTTATTTTTAATAATAATGCGTAACACGCGCGTTTCACAAAGTCGCTCCATTGGATATATTCATAAGAATTTACATAAGTCATGTTTTAAGAAAATTCAATTCAATTTCTTCTCTTGAGTTTATGGTTACTTTAAATGTACAGAAATTAACTATTCTGAAATGGCTTAATTAATGATAATAATAATTGTATAATATAATACAGATTAAATAAAAATATTGATATTATAGAAAATATAACCTATAATTATTGTTTCTATTATGATTACCAGAATAAATTATAAACTAGTTTCTTTTTTTAATATAATTTTTTTTTTTATACCAATAATGAACATTTTTGAAAATTGTAGTACATTAATACAATATTGTTGTTTGAATAGTTTTTTTTTTTTTTAACTTTTCAATAACATGTCTTGCGATAATTTAAAAAATCAGAGAGGGTAATTAGTGAATTTTAATAATATATTTAGATATTTCATTTATTATTAATTTATTTGTATTTGATTTGGTACATTTGGTGCAAACGTATGCTTGATTTAAAAAACCCGATTAGAAACGTGAAAATTTACCTGCATTTATTATTATTTCCTTATATAAAATATTATAATATAGCCACTAACTTTATATTCGACTAGATTCGTTTTCGTGTTTTATAACATTACTATACGTACAAGAAAATAATATATTATAATCTATATATAACATTATTATAAATCATATTCTACATTTTTATTATCACAAAAATTATTATCCTAAACTAAATATTAAATTTATTAATACTATAATTACTCGAACAAACCATAACTTATTTTTAAACGCAATTTTTAGATTAGTTTACCTTTAAGCTTAAGGTAATCACTGTAATCATTTATCGATCGATAACCAATCAAAATATATTGCGACCCTAATTCACTTAAGTGAACTATACCTGTAACTGTAAGTATATAAGTTGTGAATTAATATTATATTACAGAAATATTTTCATACTAATAATAGATTTTTTCCAGTTCATTATTGAAACTCATTTCTATAAAGAATTCTAATGACATAAAAAAAAAAAAAAAAAAAAAAACACTGAAATTAATTGCTTTTCGAAAACCTCTATCGATATTACAGTTATAGTTAACAAATTGTTTCCATTAATAAACGAGCTACAGCCTTTATAATTATTTTGTCAAGTAGAAAAAATGTACACTATCTGTATAACACGTTATTGGAAAATTATAAACATTCAACGTTGATAAATTGATAACAATATTTGAACTTACAAATTCATATACATATACATACACTTTTCTGCTATAACATGCTATTATTGCTGGTAATAAAATTATTATAAATATTAATATGAAAAGGAAATAATATTAATCTTCGATCTTCTTCATAGCCTTACTTATAAGAACAATAATATTACTAATAGTGTAAATATAGCTAATGCT
>JAIUCT010008062.1:0-17043 GCA_021307375.1 Tetraneura akinire
TATATATATTTAAATATTTTATTATATTAATTAATCTATGTATGTTATATTACTACTTAATGATTCACTTGTTTAATATATAAAAATGGTTTTGTATAGTTAATGTATGTAAACTAAAAGTTACATACTTACATCTCACTAACTAAGGATTATTTTATATATAAGCCCTATGATAATGTATTTGTTAACAAATTTGTATATTAAAAAATATACGAAAGGTAATTTAATAAATTATAAAAATAAATATCCGTGTATTATAAATTTAATATTTTTTATGGGCCGTTATCTAATTTTTGGCCGATTAAAATTCTATAACTCGGTGGACCGATACCATTCCTATCCGGCCCTGGATTCAGGTATAAAAAGGATTATAATGTTACTTATAAAAAACGTTCGTTCTTTATTATTACTTTCAAAATTTTATACAAACTTACAAACACATATATTTTATATATTATATAAGGCGATATTATTATAACTTACAATACGCGGACGTCGAAAGATCATTTAGCAAGTTAAAGCTTATTAAAAACTATTTGAGATCGACAATGAACCAAGATCGAATATCCGATTTGGCTATTTTATCAATTGAACATAAGTTAGTAAATACGATAGATACTAATGAACTTATTGAAAATTACGCTGGACAAAAAGCACGAAAAATTACAATTTAAATGTATTTATGTCTTGAATATTATTATATATTCTGTTCTTTTTTTTTACATTTATTTCTAAATTAATTAAATATTAATTTTAATAAAATTACAAATAACTATAGCGATTATATGTTTATACAATTTTTGTTTAGTATTGTATCAAATTTAAAGTAAAAAAGGTCGCATTTTGAAGTTTTGCCCTGAGCGCAATAATAGGTTGCTACGGCCCTGAATGCACGTGTACTATTCACATATTTTACGGTATAAAAATAATACAACTATTTAAAATACCTTTACTTAAAAATAATGTAAAATATATTAAGCATAATAATTTATATTATTTTTTATTTTTTTTTTTTTTGTGTAAAAAAATATATATAAATTAAATACAATATAAGCTTTAGAATCCACACAAATATTCTTATTATTTCTCAATACTTTTACAATAAAAATTAATAAAAAAAGTAAAATATTTAGATATTTTTTTATAATTTTATTGAAGCATACGGACATATATCTTAACGAATTTCCAAAATATTAGGAAAATCTCAAGACTTAATTTTTTTTATAGGTATTTAAAGTTAAAATTTCAGTAAAATCAATATTTAAAGTATTTATATGAATTTTTCTTATTATATTACAATATTTTACAATAATGTTAAAAAAATTGAATATTGAACTATTGAAAAATTATATAGGCTGTTCATTCATGTACTATATGTGTGATGAAATTTTGCATTTTAAATATTTAATAAAGAATGTCAAAATTTTAATAAACACCAACATTATCTGACTGAACTTTGCCCACAATCGTTTTATCGAAATAAAAAGAAGAGCTGATATTCCTGTAGATGGGATATAGTTGTGAAAATGATAGTGTTTAATTTTAATTATAAGTAGTTATAAATAGTACTATCAACACTTTTTTTGAATTACAGGGAGATGAGAAAAATCGTCTAGGAAATCGTGGGGAAAATTTTTCAACGTCCCCGGGCGTCACATGACGACATTTTGGTTGTGGTAATGAACTGTCATTCAATGGAACAGAATAATAAAAAAAAAATCAACAATGCGGTTCTGTAAAATGAAAAGAACATAATAAGAAATTTCAAATGATGATGCAATTGCTACAAAGTCTAAAAAACTTGATAATTATTTTTCTACTACACCTACTTATAATAAAAGTGATAAAACACTTAGCAACACAATTATACAACTACAGTCACCGACATTCACTAAAAATATTGTTGATACAAATTCTAAAACATTACAGATAGGAAAGATTACCATATCATCCGAAACCCATAATATTTTTGAAAGTATTGAATTAACTACACATACTTAACATGTTAATGTCAAATTGCCAAACATAACAATTTACGAACAAATTAATTTTAATTATTTTGTAAAGCCACATAGAAAAGAAAATATTAAAATATTTTTTTTCATTCCATCCAAACCAACCGGAAAAAAAATTGAATGGTACTTCATTACTATTTAATACTTCCTAAAGTGTATTATGTAAAGACAATAATACAAGGAGTACAAAATAAAATAAAAATAAATTGGATAACGTTTAGTCATTTATTTATTTATTTTATTTATTTACAATACGGGCAAGCCCAATGGTTAATTTACAAAATAACTTAAACTAAACAATTAAAGAAAGAAGAAAACATAAGTGAAAAACAGAGAAAAACAAAATTAAAAAGTAATAGTACATAGTAAGATATAACATAATTAACTGACTAAGACATGAAGGATGGTTCAGCATTGGCAATCCTCATCATTCTCGTAAGGGGTTCATTGGCAGCATAGTTGGTTATAGAAACAGGGACATAGAAAGAGTAGCTAGAGCGTGAAGAAAAAGTTGGCACTTTGAAATTAATGCATTGAAGAAGGGACGGGGAGTCTATAAGCCCAGAAATTAGTTTGCTTAAAAAACTAAGGTTCGCTCGAACTCTTCTATCCGCTAGTGAGGACAATTTCAGGGAGGCAAGAACAGGGGTGTGATCATGTGGTGGATGATTTATTTCAAGAATGTAACCAGCAAAAGACAAGAATTTACGCTGCACTCGCTCTAGGGCATAACTATGCGAAATGGTATGAGGATCACATATTACAGACGCATATTCCAGAGCGGAGCGCACTAGCGCACAGTATAAAGATTTGATAGGAGCAACTAATTTAAATTGGGAACAAACAGGATTAACAAAACCAAGGATTTTCAGAGCCTTACAACAAGATGCTTCGATATGTGGATAAAACGTTAACTTCGTGTAAAATACTATGCCTAAGTAATTGATCGTGTTGGTCGCACGGGTGTGCTTTGAGCCACTAATATTATAGTCAAATTCAAAAGGACGACGAGATCTGAAAAATGACGTAGTAGAGCACTTAGAAACATTGAGGGATAAGCCCAAAGAACAATTGAGCTCAGATCTTCATTCAATCTATGACAATCATCAAATGAGTTTATTATGTATAGTTAGTTATATAGTTTATTTAGTATCTATGTTAGAGTGAATTTTAAATTAGCAGTGTAGTATCCGTTCAGTTCCTATTTACTCATTCGCCCTTTAAATTTTACTACTAAACATAAGAAAGTCCACATAGTTACCTCATCATTGTTCCTTAAATATTATATTGTCTTTTCTGATTTGGTTTTTTCCTTGTTCTTTTTTTTTTTTTTGTTGTTCTTTGTGTGTGAGTTATTATAACCACACTGGTCCTTCGGCCTTCGTTCATCGTACAACTGGTTACCTGGTCATTAATGTATTAATATAACTTAGAGGTTTCATAGGTTTCAATAAAATAATATATTTGTTTATTATTTAACTATGAAAAATTTAAATTTAAAATCGAGGTTTTTTTAACTTGGCAGATTTCCACACCACCTTAGTCTTGTGTTAATAAAAACTGGAGGTACTGCTTTTTGGTGCGTTTTTGTTATAGTGGTTTCCCATCGTAGGCCTACTCCACTCCTATTATATTTTTCCTAAATTATAATTTTTTTAATTAATTACTCAATACTCAATTACCTTTTTGCTTTATACTCGCACATTAAACATTCAAAATCATCATTATAATCTAATATATTCTGTTCCACACTTGACAAACATTGTTGTACTATCCATCTATTACATTTATCACATTGCACCCAATCTACACTATTCTTGTTTATCCCTATATGATTTTCGTCCCTACACCCGCAGTACAAACAAATATCTCTCATGAAATCAGAATTCTTTAACAGAAGCTCTTTTAAATAAATCCTATGTTGCATTGGGTCAAAATCGTTATTGAAATTAACAATTTCACCTACATTTTTAAACATACACTCTGCGTAGTACAATATATAGACACCGCAGTTAAATTCATCTTTTTGATTAGGATAGTTGTATAGTGTCTCTAACTCCATCTTAGGCCACATATTTCCTGTCTTTCCATATATATGATTCTTTTTCAACTCATTAAATATACGAACGAAATAATGACGACATTTATTTTCTGCAGTACCGAACGGATCCATGAAATAGAATTTACCGTTTCTGAAGTCGGCAAAGGCAATCACCCAATGGTTTCCGTTTATATGCAATGGCATTACAAGCAAACATTTTTCCAGGACTATTATAGGTTCTAGGTATGTTGTTTTCTTTGAAGATTGAGCATTGTTATTCAGAAAGCCTGAAATATTACAGCTCAATATCTGTATTACGATATTATTCTTAAGCTCGTAATGTGTCTCTCTTAATAAACCAAGTAGTATATCAATAACAAAATTACTCAGCCACATTTTTTTCGTGTCTTTTTCAAATGTATAGTCACATAGCGTGTTATAGTCACTGAAATATAGCTTCGTCATCTTCGTAATATCCCTTACGCTATTATAGATTCCGACTACATAATCCAATGATTGTCCATTCTTTTTTAAAACTGGACTAAAATAGTTGACATCTTTTGGTAATCTATTTTCATATACAGCCATGTTAGACCGTTGACCATCAACTGGAGATTTATAACTTTTTATAGATACAAAAGATTCAGTTATTTTTTTTCCATCGGGTGTTATAATTTCATCTGATTGTATTGAATCAAACGATTCAGGCACACTTACACTTGGCGCTACACAGTTATTAAACATAACTTTTTTCACTGTTGGCGATTGGTAAACATCTATTTTTGATCCGAATTGCTTCAAAGCCGCTTTTATATGACCTTTGAAATAAAAACTTTTTTGTATCTTTCTTGGTTGCCAGTGTTCTTTTTCTCTTCTCCATCATCATCAGATGGAATCAACTCAACAATTGGCATACATTTTTTTTCATTGATCTTGAAAACGTTTTCTTTCTGAACTGGACGTTTAGCGCAATAATTATATGGTATATCTAAAAGTACTTCTTTAGTTCTACTCAGAATTATATTTCTAGTCAACTTAACAAATCTTCCACATTTCATTCGCCGACAAATCTTTAAATCACCAAACCAACTTTCTGCCGGAGCATTACTCGCTCTTTCCGTTGTATGTAATATTCTGAACCGCAATACACCAGTCCACATTGGAATCACTGGAATGATAAACCCCATTATATCATTATGAAAATCAACACTGTACAACTAATTTTTTTCCAATCCAGGAGAAGTAGTCAATTGTTTTTTAACCTGAACAGTTATATTTTCATACCTATCTAAGAACTTTGAATCTTTAAATCGGTAAAATGTTTTCTCATCTCTTTCTTGTACATTTAATGCAACATTATTTTGTTTTGTTATTAGCTCATCTACTAGTTTACTTGAGTCATCATTACTCAGCTCTGTTAAGACATTCATGGCCATCTCCACAGCTGTAGTCATAAAGGGTGACAAGAGCACCGTTGTGACCGCGATGAACCTCTTATCAAGACATTCCGTGGTGGTTATGTTGAAAGCCGGTGAAATACATGAAGTAGCCAAGCATGCTACCGATCCATGAGTTATCATATTTTCATTTTTTTTTTGTAGTACTTGTGAGCATCATCAGAGATATAGATATTTTTAATCAAATGACAACAACAAAGGATTATCAATGCATTGCATTCAAATGTTTGTTCCTCAAACATAAACTCGTAACATTTATTTAGGTATTCAACTACCTCATTGCATTCATTAAACGCTTTTACAAATGCTTTTAGTATGGCTGTAGAAAAATCACTAATAACATGCGCCATGAACTTAGTACCACAATGTTGTTCATAGAATTTCCGGAACTCGGTCAACCAGTTTGTTATTGCACTAGCCGTTTGGGTAGTCGTCAGATACTCAGCAATGGGAATTATTCTCTTATTAGACACGATGACTGCCGCATAATACAATAATAATTTTTCTTTTCTTTTTCCCATTTTAAATAACGCAGGATCTGTCGTAGTCGCTCTTACAACTCCACCTGTCGCATACACGTGAATCTCAACATGTCCCATCTTTATTAACACATCCAACTGTTCTTGACTAAATATATAAGTCTCAAAATCTTTTGCATTTGGATCAGATACATACTTATTAAAATCCGGACAAGTTTCTTTTAACAAGTGCATATCTACTCTGTCATCGCTCGATTGGTCATGGCGACTCTTTTGTTCATGAGATACCTTACAGTATACACGATCAGACCTTATATCGCCCAAGTTACCACGTTTCAATTTGCTTGGAGAGCTTTTTAAAATTTACTTTTGTCGAAGACTCATTGGTGGACAATACTTGGACATTAGTTTTTGTTTTTCTCGTCTTTTGCCTTTCAAGAAGGTAGTCAATTTACCACTGTGGCTATAATCGAGGCTATTACTCAGAACTGTAGTTTGGGCACAAGTATCCTTTGTTTTTTTTTTCAACACAAGTTTATACTGCTTGCATGTTTCATGTCGACAAATACCATAAGAAGTCAGACCTTTTTTAGTAATATTTTTATTCTTGATAGTCAATACACATGAGTTATTAACAGTTTCAAACATTCCACGTAGCAAATCATTAATTTCATCACAAATAATAACATTTTTTTGCTCTATAATAGTCATTAGTCATAATATGTTTTAGCTCTTCGTCAAACAAACGAATGACTCCTTCTACCAAAGTACACTTGTTGAAACCTATTAACTTTTTTGATCCATCTATCTTACTTATAGTTCTAATATTCATGGGATATACGTTCTTTGAGTTTTTAGGCAATGCTTTCAAATCTGCTTCTGGTGTGTTGCAAACAACTATAGACTTATAACACTTTTCAGGTGTAAATAAATCACCAGCTTGGAAAATTTCTAATTTATGTTTAGGAATGTTAAGAAGTTCCTCGGTTTTATTCATTTCTTGAATAGAAGTTATTTCTTTTTGAGCTATTGTTTCATAACAGTTATCATCGTTGAATTCAAATGGGCTATTGAATAATTCAGGGTTACTGATAATAAACTCTTGTTCTTCGTTTTCATTTTCGTTAAATTGTATGTTCAACTTTTCATCAACAATTTTTAGATTCATGATTGTTTTCTTGTTGAGGAGAACCATCACTGAACAATTGTCTCTTTACACAGAGTACCATATTTTTTTTTGACTGTTTTGTTCATCTAACAAAATACAATCCTTTTCAAACGACTCGACATGACTTATAGAACCTTCATGCGTCCTAAAACACGCCTGGCAACGTTTAAATGCCCTATATCGATTTTTATAATTACAATTAATTTTTAACAGTCTGCATGCCGAGTTGAGAATTTTATTGTTCATAGAACAAAAGCCATTTTTTGAATAACCATTATTTTGAATCACCTTATGAAATTGTGTACCGTTTTTTACATCATTATTTATTTTATAATCTAATGATTTTCTCAAGCCTGAATTAGCATTATTCAAAGCCTGAACTAAATTATTTTTAACCTTTTTGCAATTACCCTTCTTAAACACTACACTACAAATGTCAATTATTGCTGTGTCAGAAACACCCAACTTACCATATTCTAATTCAGGATACGCCTGTTTAATGTACTTAGTTAATTGTTCTTCATTTTTTATTAGACTCATTTTTAAATCTAAGATAGTACAATTACCTATATAATACCTATAAATTACCTATATATACCTTAATATATACCTTAATATCCAACCTTACCTTATATTATATAATATTTTTTTATTCATATTATATAAAGCTTAATACCTTATATATATATATCTTAATATCTATAGAACGTTGTATTTATATACAAATATCAAATTTTATTGATTTATGGTTAACAATACGATTAAACAAAACTGTACAGCTAAAACTAGTAGTCTAAGATTGTATTTCATATACTTTAATACCTTATATATATATCCCACCAAAAACACTTCGTTATAACTTCGTGTAAAAAAAAGCTAAGATAAATAAAAAAAAAAAATTGGCATTACATTAAGTAATGATGACTAAACCTTTTAAACGATGTGATATAATATGGAAACTAAGTAAAATGCCATTTTGTAATATTACAAATACCTATTATATCGACAAAATATAAAATTAATTGTAAAGTTAAATACTTAGTCCATATATTGTTTATAAATTATTTAATTATTTACGAAACTTACGATGCTGATTATTCAATTGTATTTAATTACACTTCCTACCAAGTAAACAATAAGTGGGCCAAGTACCTATTTAACTTTACAATTCATTTTATATTTTGTCGTTATAATAGGTATTTGTAATATTACAAAATGGCATTTTACTTAGTTTCCTTATTATATCACATCGTTTAAAAGGTTTAGTCATCATTACTTAATGTAATGCCATTTTTTTTTTTTTTTATCTTAGCTTTTTTTTACACGAAGTTATAACGAAGTGTTTTTGGTGGGATATCAAATATTTTTTAATGCTTATTTGTTAATAATCTTTTATCGCTGGCCTCCTGACTAATTTTTTTTTTCCTTATAATGGAAAAGTATGATAGTTATAATATAGATATAATATAGATATAATATAGATATTATAGCATTATAATAGTAAGAGAGAAATAATCAAAATGCCAAAATGGCCAACGCCAAATCTCTCTTACTACACGTTAATCACACGTTGATAACACACGCACTTGCAGCGTATACAAATAATAATAACAATAATAATTAAAATAGTCTACCTACTAGTATTATAATAGTAAGAAATAAATATTTAAAAGGCCGAAACGGGCAACGCTACATCTCTCTTACTACACGTTAACCGTTATGTAGGTGGTGCAGTGGCGTATCCACGGGGGTGGTTTTGGGGGTTCAAACCACCCCCTTGGGCTTTTTTTTAAAATAATTTTTGGCGTTTATTTACGATAAATAGCATTAGATCATTTGTGTTTAATCTAATGCGTCTGAAAAAATATTAATAAGATGTTCAAATATGAAAATGTAATGATAATTACGCAGGTTATTACGAATTAAAATATAATACATTTTTACCGTCAAGTTCTCCTATTATAATAATATCAGAGTTTAAAATATGGTGGGAAAGTCTTCAAAGTATGGATAAAATACCAACAAATATATCAGAACTGACATAACTTATAAACAATTGTAATGAAAATGATTATCCTTCGATAAGTAAACTTTTAAAAATCATAGCAACTTTGCCAGTAACTACAGCAACCCCGGAGCACTCCTTTTCTACATTACGAAGATTAAAAACATATTTAAGAAGTACAATGGGTGACGATCGGTTAAATGGACTTGCACAATTACACGTTCATAGAAAAATAAATATAGATCCCGACATTATTTTAAACGAACTGGCAAAAAAAAATAGAAAAATTAATTTAATTTTATAATCAAAAATTGATATAAAATAATACTATAGAATTTTTTTTTTATTGACTAATATTGTAAATATGAGTATATTATTTTTATAACAATGATAATATAAAATAAAATAGAAATGTTCCTATAAAATGCTCAGCAGATTTTATATGTAAATTAAATATATATATATATTTTTTTTTTCAACCGGTAAGAGGTTGGTTTACAGTGTTAACTTCGTCCTCCATTTATCACGATCTTCAGCAAACCTCTTTAATTCAACGTATGTACTAACTCCTGCGTCTTTTTTCAATTGAGATACATACGAGTTTCTTGGTCTTCCTAGTGGTCTTCATCCTTCCACTGCACCTTCTATTATAATATGATGCAACTCTTCACCATGTCGTAAAACGTGCCCCATCATGTTCCATCGCCGTCGTTTTATTACATTCAATATGGATCTTTTTTCTCCTACTCGGGTCAGTACATCTTCATTCGTTACTCTTTCTGCCCAATTAATTTTTTCCATTTGTCTCCAACACCACATTTCGAAAGCTTCAAGAGATCTTTTCTCCGTTTCATTTATAACCCATGTCTCACAGCCATATAATGCGACACTCCATACAAAGGTTTTTAGAAATGTCTTCTTTATACCTATGTTAATTTTTCTAGATATCAAAATTCTCTTTTTCTTAATAAAAGCTGTCTTTGCTTGTCCTATTCTTTTCTTAATTTCCTGCGAACTCCTTCCGTCTGCTGTTATTAAACTACCCAAATATTTGAAACTGGAAACTTGTGATATAAGGTGGTTTCCTAAATGAATATTTGTATTGAATGTTGGTTCACGAGCACAAACTAAAATCTTTGTTTTCTTGAATTTATACTCATATGATAGTCATTTATGGTAATTTGCATCTCAACCAAAGCTCTCTGAAGTTCATGTTCTGTTTCTGCTATTAGTACGATATCGTCTGCAAACCGGATCATTGGAATTAATATACCACCCACTTTAATTCCAATTCTAAGCCTGTTAAGTATCTCTTTAAATTCATTTATACACCTTTCTATGTAGCAGTTGAATAGTAATGGTGAGAGTGGGCACCCTTGTCTTACTCCTCTACGGATTTTCGCACTAGCTGTCTCATTGTTTATTTTAATTTCTGCGTTTTGATATTTATAGAGGTTGTATATAATTCTCCTGTCTTTAAAATCTAAATCGCCAACCAACGGACGAGATCTCTTGGATCGGATCCCTTTGGATTTAGTTTATAAATATTAGGAAATTAAAAATAAAATAAAAATACATGATATTGAGAATAATATAAAAAAATAATTTATTAAAATATTGAAATTAAATGAACTGGTGGATAAAAAGCCTTGAGGTATAAAAACCACCTAAGATATAATAATAATAATGATATTATAATAAATACAAGGTGATTTTTTTATCACGATCCAGCGAACAACTAAAAATATAAGTAGTTTTTAAAATTTTTTTTTTTAAATTATTACTACACATTTTGATCTATATTTTTTCATAGTTATAATATTTGTACCCTCATCAAGGGATGAGGGTACAAATATTATATGATAAAACAATATCAACTTTTAATTTTCAAATGGCAACATATGTTTTAAATAGTAAAATCTTAAAGAATGCATTTAAATAAAATTTTAGACGTGCAGTTTGTGGAAATCCGACTTATACTTCACGAGTAATTAACATTTGACAGTATAGACGAGGGGAGTTCGAGGTAACATCAACAATAATCGACATATCGCATCGATAATAATTAGATGATTTCAAATTTCGCAACATAATCGATATTTGGTTCAATATCAATTACCAACATCGATTGTACATGTATATAAATTAAATAATAAAATTAAAATACATTTTATTAATGGATCTTAATATCTTATTGATTTACTATCATTAATTAAGGTATCATAATTATTAATTTGAGGTTGCTGCATGCTCACCAATATTATAGATATAAATTAATAACAATGTTAAGATTAAAGGTAGGTAGTAAAATAAATTACCGCTAAATACTTATTTGGTTAACCCTTTGTAGCGGGGTGGACTGGCTTGGCGGGACACGGGGACAAATCCTGGTGGCCCGTTACAATAATAGATTAAATGGCCTGATAATATTTTAGAAGTTAAAAATCACTCCGTGTAAAAACGTATATATAATTCACATAATATAAATAAAATTGCGGTTTATTCGACGATAAGGCGCTAACAGCCTCATTTAAATAACCATCGTATCACGTGGTGGAAATACCAAGTAGATAAAATGAATGTTGGATGACTCATGTACAGATATAATTTACGCTGAACATCTTGCTAGGTGATTTATTTATAAACTATAATATTATTAATTGTTATAGGTATTTCTACTTGTAATTCCCGCATGGGGTACCTTAATTGGTATCGGACGTGACAAACCCGCGGATCCCAGTCATTGGCGTAGGGAAGTTGCGCTCCCATCGGCCAATACACTGCAAAGTGCATTGCAATAGCACCACGCTGACTTTCAGTAGTTGGCGCGGAACGGTCCTCCAATCTTGGGGGTTGAGCGGCAGGCTGAAGATCTATAAAGGTTATATGACACATTACCGTTACACTGCATAAAGTTAGTAGTAGGAGATATGAACGCGAAGGTTGGAAGGGAAAATATATATAGACCGATCATAGGACCTAACAGTTTACACGAAATTAGTAACGGAAATGGGACAAGACTGATAAATTTTGCACATTCCAAAAATTGTATAATAAGCAGTACATATTTCCCCAGAAAAAATATACACAAATTCAATTGGAAATCCCCTGATGGAAGAACATTTAATCAAATTGACCACATACTTATCGACAGGAGATTTAGGGGATGCATAAGGAATGTGAGAACGTATAGAGGAGCTGATGCAGACTCAGGCCACTACCTAGTGTATGCGAAATTTAACCTGAGACTGGCAACAAAATGGAACTTGGAAAAAAGGAAACCTACAATAAAGTACGACATACAGAAATTAAATGATGATGAAATAAATCATAATTACATTGAGAAAATTGCACATGAATTACAAAATACTAATATAATTCAAATAAACCATAGAACAGAAATTGATACGATTTGGAACAGAACAAAGGAAGCAGTGGTTAATATACAGCGGCCGACGAGAGAGCACTATTCCTTCGCGCATCCAAATGATCGAGCTCCGTGCTTTTGTACCCAAATTTCTCCCACTCTACCATCTAGTTGCCGCCGTTAATACCCCTACTCGCTAAGCGGCGGCTGTTGACTAATTCCACGGCCGCCGCCACTGAGCGACAACCGCTGGTTGTATACACCGGGCTAACAAAAAATGTGTGTGTGATATCAATATTTTAATAATAATGCATAATAATTATGCATTTATTTATTTTAACAAAAATGTCTAATTATTTATTACATAATAAACATGAAAAAAATCATTAAATTACAAAAAAAAAAATTATAATAAAAAAATATTTGAATGATAAAAAATAAAATACAACAAAATCAATCCGAATCGAAGTCTGACTCCGAACTACTGGTATCTCCTGTTATCGTCATGATATTACGTTCTTCTGATTCGGGAAGTTCGTCAAAGTCTGTTATAAGTTCTATTTCCAAAAACTTGTCTTCCTCCTTGTCCCTCAAAATTCGTCCACATTTCCGCTGTCACATGTTCCACGCCTTTTTTTTTAATAATTTCAGTACATCATCTATTTTAAAAGTATTATTATGTGTACGGACATACCTTTTTACGGAAGACCACGCGAGCTCGATCGGGTTTAGCTCGCAGTGGTATGGGGGTAATCGCAATACGATTTTGCCATTGTCTTTAGCGTACTCGTCTATTACGTACTTGTCGTATTGTTTTTTTAATTTTTTTACTCTTGGCATTAAATCAATTTTCCAAGACATAGTTGGTATTTTGCATTTCTTCACGGAATGATACGATGCATTATCCATCACTATGACGGCGTTTTTTTTTAATAGTGGTAGAATTCGTACAAACCATTCATAGAACGTATCACCATTCATCTCATCATGGTAGTCTGTAGAATTGGTCTTTGATTGGAAACACAAAAGACCCCCCCGGGACAAAACCATCTGTCGACCCGATGTGTAACACAATGAGTCCCTTACATTTTCCCGAGGGTTCTTTTTGTCCTGTGGTTAAGCCCTTGAGGAATGCATCTCGTGACGATGTTATCGGCCCACGTTCTACTGTGTGTCTCGCCTGCGTTGATCCACGTTTCATCCAAATAATAAATTGGCCGGTTTTGCTCTCTATAATGTTTTATATTGTATAAATACCTTCGGCGCCAAGTTATTAAATCTTCTCTTTCGAGTAGTGCACTATTACGATTTTTTTTAACGTATTGGAATTGTAAATCTTTTAATAATATTTGAAATGACGACCGCTTAATATTTGGAAGTGTTTCATCTTCATTAATGGCCATTAACATTTTGTTAATTGTTGGTACTTCACGGTTCCTCCAAAAATTGTGTATTTTCTGCCTTATTGCATTTTTGTCAAATTCATCGATTTTTTGGAGAACTGTAGGTCGAATTTTTTTCTTGTTCGGCGATGTAACTGTACCTTGATTTCTACGAGTATACTCCGACAATATGTTTTGAACTGACCGCTGTCCAATACCCGAAGATTATGAAATATCGACGATCATAGCTCTGAAGGTCAATTTCGGGCTGTCAGGATTTTCAAGCTGCTGTTGAACTATTTTTTTATACAGATTGACAATAATTTTCTTTTGGCCAGTGCCGATGAACTAAAGAAAAAATAAAAATATTTAAAAATTAAGAATTTGCAATAAAAAATAGAATTTTTTTTTTTTAGTATAAATAAAAAAAACTTACTTTTCCACTTGGATTTGTTTTGCTAGGAGACACAGCTGTGACGTTCATATTGTACTTATTGTTGTACATAAAACAAAACTTGTTTGATAAAACACGTAAAAAAGTTAAATAAAACTGTATAAAACACCGGGAAGCGCGAAAAAAAACAAAAATATTGTGTATCAGATTATCAGAGACGCTATTACAAGACGCTATAGGTCACGCTGTATACAAACACTGTCACCGTTTCCTGGTCGACGGCGGCGTTGGCGACGGTGGCGACAACGGTGTCGGCGGCCAGTAGTTTGGGAGGTTTAGGGCCAGTTTTACAATAGTGGTTTAAACCTTAGTCAGGGTTTAAACCTAGTTTAAATAAAAAAGTGCGTATTACTATTCATTGAACTTGGTTTAAACTGGGGATTATTTGATCCACCGATTTCAGCGAGTTAAACCGAGTTCAAAGATAACCTGCAATTTGATTGGTTGTTAATTAATATTGATAACGGACAATTATGTTTTATGTTATGATAAACAGTCTTAAACTGACAAAGTGACAACTGTTATAAATTATAATTTTTTTATTCTACGATTTGTAAAAAGTATAATAATTTTCCATAATTCAATTTAATTAAATTATTATACCTAGTACCAAAAATGTAGAATATAAAACGAACGCTAAATTTTACGGCTTGTGAGGAGGAAGCACTTCTAAAAGTAAAATAAAAGTAAAAGATACAATTAATGCCAATTCCATAGTCTTCATCATCGGTAACATATTCATATTCAGACGTCGGATTAGATATTAGAATGAAACATTATTGATTATTATGATTTTTATGTTCAAAATTCAAATAAATACGAAATTAAAATTAAGTAATACTTCAGTAATGAACTAATGAATTTTGAGAGACAATCATTATAGTATTATTCTAAGACCGTGAGTATTATCAATTTATCAATTGTAATTATTACATATTCTATTATCACAGAGAATAATTTGCTTAGCAACAGCTTAAACCACGGTTTAAGTAACTATAGTGATTGTAATACCGGCAATAAGTTAAACTAGAATCAATTGTTGAACCAGGTTCAGCTGATCTAGAGTTAAACCAAGAATTGTAAAACAGGCCCTTAGTGGTGGGAGTGCGCGAGAACGGACGAGTTTTGGTCGCCGCCAAAAAGTGCTCTCTCGTCGGCCGCAATATAGTGCAATGGAGATTCTAGGAATGAAACCAAAAGAAAATAATAAAAACTGGTTCAACGATTTATGTAAGAATGCAATTTTCAGAAGAAACAAATTAAGGAAAAAAGCACTACAAAATACATCAGACTAGTGCATAAGAGAATATGTAGAACAAAGAAAATTGACAAATAAAGTGTTAAGGAGAGAAAAACGTCTACACGAAAAGAAGAAAATAGAAGAAATAGAAATCAATAGATACAACGCAAAAATTTTTTTCAAAATGACCGGGGAAGTAAAAGTTGGCTTCAAACCACAAATAAGGATCTTAGTGGACGGTACGGGAACTATGATCACAGAAGAATTATTTTACTATTTAATAAAGACTTCAAATCTTTACCATAATGTTCTATATCTCTATCTTCTCTATTTTTAATTTGGTGTAAAATTAATACCTGAAGTACTTGATTTAAATAAATCAATGTTTATTACATTACTATCATTTGAACATTCAGCTTTTCCCAGTCCAAATAAGTCAGAACCTACAATTTATTTAAATTAATTTATTATTTTATTTTTATTAGGTATAAATAATAGAAAATATAAGATAAATATTAAGAATAAAATAAATTTTGATTACCATAATTTTCTATATCTCTATCTCTATCTTCAATACTTTCATTTGATGTAAAATTAATACCTGAAGTACTTGATTTAAATAAATCAATACTATTTTCTAATTGAAATAAAGAATGTTTATTACATAACTGTCATTAATTATGCACTAAATAGTATACTATGTGTACACTGTACAGTGTACATCTTTAAAAAAATATTTTTTTAAATAATAAAGGTTTTTTTATCATTATTTTTTTTTTGTAGCCTACTTTTAACCAAATTGTTGGTCCTCTGTTAATTTTTGGCCTGGCAAAAGAAATTCCCAGCCTGAAATATTTACCCAGTCCGCCCTTGCTTTGGGACTTTAAAGTCCCAGCCAAAAAAAAAATCGTATACAATTACGTGTAAGTGTGGAACAGTTGTCATTGCCCGACGGGACTTCTATGTCCCGTATTCTACCAGAAAAAATTAGCTTGGAAGAAAAAAAATCAATTATCATAATTTTATCAGTGTTTGTTGATTAATAATTTTCATAAACACGTTTTTACAGTTTTCATATATTTGACGATTTTTATTCGCTGTATTAATTAAGATAAGCATGCAATTTTTTTTTTATTTGTAATTAATATACTCCATATTACCTTTTTCTATAACATTAGATGCTCTAGTATAGTTAGGTTGGATTTTAAATGCTATAAACTAAGAGGGACTTAAATGTCCCGTTAGGCATTATAGTGAAGAAAAAGAGCGAAGAAGGTGTGAGGTATGCAGCTCAAAACAAATGGAGTCTAGACCCTATTCAAAGTACATGCATTGTAATATACACCTGTGTATAAATGAGAAAAAAAACTGTTTCAATGAATATCACGAAATTTAAATAAATATCTTACCTTTGTATTTGTGTGCTCATTTTTTT
>JAIUCT010008065.1:0-18749 GCA_021307375.1 Tetraneura akinire
AAATTATCTGTTAGACTATTATTTATAAAATTATCTATATTTTTAACTTCATTTGTATAGTTAATTGAGTTGTTTGAGTTAATCAAAGAGAAATCATTTGTTTCTAACCAGTTTACTACTAAGTCATGACTCATGATCATCCCTTATTATATTTTCCATATTTGTATTTTCATTAATAGATGATTGCGGAATATTCAATTTGATTTTCTAAAAGAAAATAGATATATTATAATAATATTATAACGTAAAGAATTATTAGTATAATTGAAAATGTTATGTTTTTTAAATATTTTTCATCACAAAAATGTATGTATTATAAATAATAATATCATATTTTATTCTATCATTAGGTATAATATTTATATAGAATATGAGAGATATAAAAAAACCTAAATAAAATTGATTAAGTACACTAATTTTATATTTTTAGCACGAGTTTTTTCACAATATGAAAAAAAATTATTTTTGATTGAAAAAAGTTCTGACTGAAGCGAATGATTAGATTATAAAAATGATATGAGAAGGAATTAATATAGTGTAAATTTTCCAAAACAATCATTAAAACATGTAAAAAAGGCAAAAAATTATATTCACTATGGGTGATTTGAACCTACAACCGGGGATTTCATCGTCACGCGCTAACCCACTAGACTACATTATATAACTCTTCTGCGTAGAGAAATTATATGTATTAATATAATTATGTTTAATAATATTATTACTTATTAGTTATTAGTAACATGTTTTTTAAATCATCGGAATGAATATACAAAATTGATAATATGATTTAATATAAATATCAAATTGGAAACTAGGTATATGAGGGGTTTATTCTTCTGAACTTCTAAATTACATACCGATATTAAATTACCTAAATAAATTTACTAAATAGTTACTTGAATAATAAGATAGGTATATGTATAGTTACTAGGTAGGTAGGTCTGTAATAATTATAAAATAATTATAATATTCCTAGAATTTTTCATCATGTTTATTTTAGTTTAATAATAAAATAACTTACGTTAGGTAGTTGATTAATATCAGTTTCATTACTCGTACCAACTGTATCTTTAGAACAAGCAATATTATTTTTAGCTAATTCAATAATATGCTTAGTTCTACTTCGAGAATTCATATTAGTAATAAGTACAACTTATAAGCAATATTATGAACTCATTATAGGTAATTCTACGGATCTACACACAAATATTAAATTATAAAAACAATTATTTATAAAAAATTGATGTACCGTCCTACTGTTATCAGTTATAAAAAACAATAACATTAACGTCTATTGGTTATTATCAATAATTAATTAAATAATACGTTTAACTCAAAATTATAAAATTGTTTGTGAGCAGTAGTGTATTAACTCAAAATAAAACACTAATGCACTGAATCCTTAAATTAATTTGAATGCAATAGTGCATTATTTTGAGATACTACATTACTGCATTTACTACAACCTATTATTTTTATTAATTCTTTATTATATTTTATCATTTAATTAATTAAATTTAATATTATAGAAGATAATACGATAGTGCATCGTAAAGAACGTTATTTATACCATAAGAATAATGGTATAACTCAAAATCGTCATTTTTTGAGTTACAAAACTTATGTTCTGATAGTGCGATATTTAAAGTGTTTCGCGATATCGAAAAATCCCAGAAATATCGAGCGAAACGGTCGGAATCCCGACTACGAAGGGTCAGTATAACGTTTTCGACGTATATCGAATGAAAAATACGTGAAAAAAAGCGATCGGGCCGCGAAAAACGACTTCGTTATGGTACGGCGATCGACGGTGGCGCGAGGAATACGAACGGAAAATAATTAATTTCCACAGAGACCTTCGGGGAAAGGTATTAACGAATTTTAAACGCGAAAAAACAAACGTCCGACAACATATTAAATAATGACGGGAGAAAACATAAAAATAATATTGAATAATAATACCGCGCAAAATTTTCGATAGTATGGGCGAAAGGTGCGGTCGTCGGCCGGCTTATCACAGGAGCGGCGAGTGCGAGTTAGGTTCGTCGGTCAGATGACGGACGGTTCGTTATCACGAACAGAAGGAAACCGGCCAAGGAAAAACTAAGGGAAAAGTTAAAAAAGCAGGGTTAGGTTAGGTTATGACATTACAGTACTTCATGGTATACCACATTGTTCGTACATCGATTACCATCAGCCAAATCTGTAATTTTTACCTTCACGGAATCAGCGTTTCGTACACGGGAGAACGCCACGTATAGATGTCCGTGTATGAAGACCGGGGTTTGCAAGTTTATCCCAACAAGTTAAACAGTCGCGGCCCTGTGACTTGTTGATCGTCATTGAGAAAGCCAGCCTGACCGGAAACTGTTGCCGACGAAATTGGAACGGCATGCCGTCCTCATCGCCGGTGATCAACGGTACAGACGGAATAATAATATCATTCGTAGAATCTGTACTGTTCAGCAGCCTGACCTTAAAGTTGTGTAGCTTGACTTCTATGACCACCATTCTCGTGCCGTTGCACAAACCATTTTTGGGGTCCATGTTGCGAAGCAACATGACAATAGCGCCGACCTTCAGCGTCAGAACGTGCGGTGGAAAACCGCTCGGGTTGAGCGAATTAAGAAATTCCATCTGGTAATCTGCAGCGTCATCAGCATCATCACTCTGAACACTAT
Source organism: Tetraneura akinire (assembly GCA_021307375.1). Lineage (NCBI taxonomy): Eukaryota > Metazoa > Arthropoda > Insecta > Hemiptera > Aphididae > Tetraneura > Tetraneura akinire. The sequence goes on from JAIUCT010008065.1 coordinate 2,682, forward strand.
CGATGCTGAAATATTGTCTAGATTCGCCGTCGACACGGTACTTAAGTATGGATTCGTTCATCTGTCGACAATCATCGTTAGTTGGGCACAATATTACCTTGTTATTGTAAGACTCCAAAGTCTCCAACGACATAATCGCTGGAAACACGAAGTCCTCTAAAGGTTCCAGACAGATGAATCTGTCCGGTATGCGTATCGTAAACTCACCGTAAGTGTCAATATTACCGTTGCCAAGCAGGAGGATCCAAGCAGCGAATTCTCTGTCACCGTTAGCCGTCAGCGCTCATGTTTTGCCACAGACTGAACTTCTCCATTTGCGGCCAAAGGATGTTGGACTTAATGCAGGCATTGACGATGTCAGAACGGCAACCGCGCCTGACCACAGACAAGATCTGTCTGAAATCTCCGCCGAACAAGAACGGTTTGCCGCCGAACGGTAAATCCGTATGCATGATGTCCCTCGACAGGCGGTCGACGACTGTCAGCTGTAGACCGGGAGACATCGGTGCTTCATCCCAAAAGATGAGCGCAGCTTCTCGTATCACGTCCGCTTTCCGCGACTGCAATTTGATGTTGGAGGTCGATTCGATGGTCAGAGTACCGAACGGCAGCCCGAAAGTAGAATGCACCGTCCTACCACCCTCCAAGAGAACGGCTGCGATATCCGTGAACGCTCCGTCCTTGACCGCGGTTGACAGCTATCAAACATGAATACAGCATGGTCTTGCCTGTCCCGCCTGGTCCGTCGACGAAGAACAGCTTGCTGGCTGGACGGTCGTCCGTCACCGCTGCCATGACTCTGTCGAACACGGCCCTCTGTTCGACGTTCAGCTGCGGCAGTAACGTGTCGCCACGTTCGTCCTCCGCCAAGCCGTCGTAAACCAAAGTATTCCAGTAACTTGCCGTAGCGCAATAGCAATTGGCCGATCGCGTTCAAGCATGCCGAACTAGCCGCATCTTCCGTACGATCTGATGCGAAATCTGCAATCAAATAAACCTGGCAGCCGTTGTAATGCTCTAACGGGTTCGCGGGCGAGCAGTACACGCAAATTGTAACAAAAAGCGTCCGCAGTTGCCAAGGAGTATCACGAACGGCTGCCTCTGCCAAGCAATCTCTCCATACGTGATCGTGTTCGAGCAAACCCAACGCGATCGCGGCCGAATCATATGTTGGATGAACAGTTCCGTCTACCGTCCGAAGATGTTCGAACGATTCACAACCTCGCCTGGAAAGCAACAACAAACGCAAATGGAAACGTTGCCGATCGGCAGGACTCACCGAATACATTCTCCTGATGACTCGGTCGCCTGTCGTGGTCCTCCTCGTAAGCCACGTAGTGATTCTGCTGTCCCACCTATAATGATTAGGTATTTCATGGTACAGGTATTGGCGAGCCTCCGGATCTGCTGCGTTCAGCTTGATGTACCCTGTGAGAGTGGTGTCTCGAACGGCCGCCCGGTTCAAACCTTCGTGTAATTGACCGTCTCTGAAATACACATTTTGTCGGTCTTCCAGATGCACGGCCAAACGATTTATGACGTGGCTACGTTCCTGCAAATGATACGTGAACAGCCGCCAAGCCGCTTCCGGAGCACTCTCGTACCTCTTATCGATGATCTCTTGGATCTCATCAGTCGAATGTACGCGCAAAGTCGCAGCATCGTGGCCCTTGTATACGTACTTGTACAGGTACATTACACTCTTTACGATCGAACAGACCTCAACGTTAATGTGCGCGTTATACTTCAGTAGAAGGTACGGATTGTACGGTACAACCCATTCGTTTCTGACTTCTCTCGTTCTTACCAAAGCCGTCAAACCGTTGTTCTGCCGTTTTTAAGCGGGAAACCCACCTTCGCTGCGGTCTCTTCGACGTACTCTTTTGGAAATTTTTTCGAACACTTCCCATCGACCATACTGGGACTCGACGGGTTGAGAAGTCCACACGGCACGTGGATCATGTTCGTCGTTACGATATCGTGTAGCCGTCTTTCCGTGACCGGGTCTGGGATCTCGGCACGTATGAACCGATCGACCTTTTCGGCGTTGGACATCTTGTATTCGTCTTGCATGATGACCAAGATGTGCGCGTGCGGCAAACCGCGGTTCTGAAACTCTACAACATAAACAAAAGAGTTAATGTCACCGAATACGTTATTCGTCCGAATATCGCGAATTAGTTCTTTCAACTTTTTATTGAATACTCTGGCCACCAGTTCTGGTCTGTCCGACGACACCACACCCCTAGGAAGATTTTCTGTTATCTCCGACCACCTCGGGTTGCACGTGAACGTGATGAACAAATCAGGTTTGCCGAATTTTTGTACTATCGCCATTGCATCTTGGTAGTTTTGTTGCATGGCCCTCAGGCTACCTTGGAAAGTCGACGGTAGGATGACTCGACGACCTACGACTTGCAGCCTGTCCGGTGCGACGTACGATGATCTACCAGACCCTGGTACGTGTCTGCACGCAACTGCCCTTGGTTTTCCCGCAGGAACCTCAGGTTGTTCGCTTCGGTGCGGATATATTGGTCACAAATGTATTACTGTAACAAAAAATGATCTTGATGTATAGCGCTGAACGACTCGTCTGGTTCGTTAAGGCCGGTATATCGGACGGCCAGGCGGTAACACGCGTACTCTCTCATGGTGATGATGTTGTGTACCCTTGTCCGACGCGGACCTTCGTGCCCATCCCTGTTCTCCGTACGGGAAAAACAGAGGATAAAACATGGGATCAGCGTGACGATTGGTCGAATGCATCCGCCGCATGTTTCTCTCAGGATCCGGATTGCGGGCGTAGACGACGACGTCCACATAAGCGGGTAGATTTCCGTCGTCCCCGATGAATACGTCCGCCACCTCGTTGCCGCCCGGCGAGTTGTAACGACGTGGGTCCCTGTTCTCGGACACGAAGTACATTCTCACCGTTCTCGGTTGTCTCGGAGGGTTTTTGGCCGCGGCCATTACTCTTTCTGCTTCCCACATTTCTCTCATGGTTCGGAATTCACGCGCGTACGAGTTCACGTCCCTCAACAACCTGTCTAACATGTCAAACAATTCGGATCTACATACTTCCGCCATGTCTTGCGCGTTCGGTCGAGACGCGTCCATTCGAGCAGCGGTGGCTTCGGCCGTATTGACGAAGTACAGCTGACAATATCGGGGAGTACGTGTCTCTGGATCTGCGTCACTGATTAAGCTGTAAGCTTGACAATGCAACACGAACACTCTCGGTCCTCGTCCTGGTGGCGCCTGAGCCTGTTCATTAATTAAAGAAGCAAAAGCCAATAAACTATTGTACCTACGTACCTCCTTCTGAAAATGCCGGTCTTCGGCACTGTCAACGTAAAGGAAAAGACGCAACACCATAGGTACTGGTTGCATGCTCTGGCTCTGTCTCCGGTGGTCAACAACACTTTACCGTTACCACAACATAAGAAGAAGTGTTAACCGCCACTGCCTTCACCAGAAAAGTGCCTGGCGTGGCACTACTCGCATTGAACGTTCATAGAACCTACATGAAACTGATCTGGATCGGAAGATCCGATTTGTGCAGTGAGAAGTCTCGAAGCACCAGGATGTTGTGCATTACCACATCATCTACCGCACCATCTGCGTTGATCTCATCATCATGTATTTCAACAACCATCGCATCTTGCGGTGGTGTACCGTCGACGTGCACAACTTCTACACCAGATGGAATGTCACTTTCTTGGCTAATATCAATAACCACAATTTCGTCAACTTCCATGGCATCCTGTAAATAAATAAAAAATAATAATAAGAAAAAAATTAAAAATCAAACATCATAATATTTTATACTTACTTCCAGTTCATTGCCCTGAGGTAACGGCAAATCATCTGGTTGTACAATGACTACTTCTTCATCAGGTTGTACAATGACTACTTCTTCAATAGGTTGTACAATGGGTACCTCTCTCTCAACCAACAAATTCTATTGTTGGTTGATGTGCCACCACTCTTCGACAGCATCCTGAAAATAAAAAATACATATATATATTACAATAAAATAAACAAAAATATGAAACATATAGCACAAAATGTGCAAGTTAAAAAATTAAATATAACCCTTTAATTACACATTAAGTGTCCTTCACATACACCTGTTAAAACGACAAAAAAAAAAATTAATAATGATTAATGAGGAAAATTAAAAAAAAAAAAAAAAATGTAAAACAAAAAATATGTAAAATATTTTACACAATCAATGAACAGCAATAATTACTTAAGAAGCAAATTTGTTTAAATACTATACAAATATTGTACACTTACATTTTTTTTTTTTTTTTTTTACGAGTCGGGGTTTAGACAGGTCAAGTACAGGTAATTAGATGTATAAACATCCTTAGGTACATATAAACTATAGATAACCTAACATAATATCAATTAGTCAAAAAGTCAACTGGTATACATAAAATAAAATAAGGTATGAAATAGTGTGCTAAATAGATAATGGTAGTTATATTAATGGTAACTATGGTTGGTTAGGTAACGTATGAGTTATGATTTAAATTCTGTCGCTCCAAAATTCTGCCAGCTTTATAGCCTTGTTATTTGCGTCTTGTAAGTCTGTTACGTTACATTTGATTGGGCATTCGTTGCAGTTTAGGAGGTGCGACATTGTCTGGGTTTCACCACATATACAGCTCGTGTCTTGGTTCCCATCACTTATTCCCCATTTTTTTAGGTTCTCCCTCGAACGTCCAACTCCTGTACGTAGGTGATTTAGTGTTCTCCAGATCCTCCATTTATTGTTGTGTCCTGGGGGTAACGTCTCTTCGACTTTTTGCTTGCTCTCTACTTCCCATAACTTCAATCTTGATGTCTGTGGATCATCTTCCAATTTCTTCGTGCATTTTAGAAAGCTCTTTCTTGATTTTAATCGGAAGCCTTCACTTGTATGTTATACATCGGGTGTCTTTCATCCGTAATCTGTTTTGTTCGTTCTAAGTCACTTGCAATTTGTCTGCGGATATGTGGTGGGGCTATGCCTGCTAGATGGTATAGTTTGTCTACTGGTGTTGGTTTTAAACATCCTGTTATGATGCGTGCCGTTTCATTTAAAGCAATGTCTATTTGTTTCGAGTGTGTTGATCTTCCCCACACCGGGCATGCGTATTCAGCGATCGAGGAGCATAGAGCTAGAGCCGAGATTCTAACTGTTTCGGGATGAGCTCCCCACTTTGAGCTCACCAATTTACGCAATAGAGTATTTCTAGCGCATATTTTTCGTTTTAAGGCAACACAGTGTTCTTTAAAATTGAGTGACCTATCAAGGGTAACGCCTAAGTATTTAGGATGGGTTGTGTGTTCTAACTTAACTCCTTCCCAGGTGATGTTCAGCTTTCTAGACGCTAATTTGTTCTTCAGATGGAAAGCAGATATTTGAGTTTTCGTCGGGTTGGGTTTAAGCTTCATATTTTGGTAATATTTTGACATATTTTTAAGTGAAGCCTCTAGTTTAGCTTCTACACCTTCAAAGTTGTTGTCTTGAATTGCTTTCGCTGTGTCATCGGCGTAGATTTGAGTTTCCCAAGTACAAAAAAATATTTGAAATCGACAGTATTGTAGCTCAGTATTTATTTGAAAAAAAAAAAGTTAAAAAAATGAATAGAAAAAAGTTATTGCAATTGTCAGATAGACCTGTTACACGCTGTATATAGCATAAGTCAGTCATAATAATTAAAAATCCAAATATCTTAAGTCACTTAAAAACAATGAAAAATTGATTTTAAAGTTCTACCTAATAAATTATACAAAAGTTGGTACATTGAATACTAAAATAAACTAATAATCAGCCCAGACATTATTGTCAATGATTTTGAATGATTTTCAAATTGTTTTTGTTATCTTCCTGAAAAGTAGTTGTTTTTGACTTAAGACATTTATACCAGGGATGGGCAACTCAAAGTAACTAGCGTGCCACTTTTAAGTACTTTTAAATCTAGCGGGCCGCAGTGCATAGGAGAAAGCTAAAAAAGCAAAAAAAAAAGGTCCATTAAATTGATATAAACAGCATTTAATGTTATAATATTAAATTTAATTGTTAAGCTATAATTGTACATACAAAAAGCTAATAAAAAAAAAAAAAAAAAAAAAATTACCAACATTTATTTTTTATTTTTATTTATTTATACTTACAATTATTATTTAATGTGATACTTGAGGATGAGGTTTTTCCATAGACAATTTAGTAAAATCCACTTCTATGTCTGTAGTTGAAACTCTTAGTAAATGTCCCAAGGTTTCATCTGTTAAACGATTTCTTTCCTTCGATTTAATAAGTTTCAAGTTCGAAAATGTACATTCGCATATGTATGTGGTTCCAAACATAGATAACATTTTTAATGTGAAATCTCTTAGAATTGGATATTTGTCAACTGGTAATGTTTTCCAAAATGTCACATCAATCTCTTTTGCAGATAAAAATGGATATGTTTGTAACTCACATAATTCTAATTGGAGTGAAGGACCTTGCTTTTCAATTTCAACTTCCATAGGATTATTAAATAAATTTATTTGAGGACGCATAAGTTCAACTTCTTCAAATCGTCTTTTGAACTCTACAATTAATTCATCAATGTGGGTAATGCAATGTTCAAAATTAAATTCATTATCAAATTCTTGTTTTATAACTTCACAACACGGAAAATGTATTAATTTATTTTCAACAAATACATTTTTAAACAGTTCCAATTTTTTTCTGAATCCATCTAAAAAGCCTATTATTTGAGATATTGTTTGTTTTCTACCTTGTAGTTGTAAATTTAGTTTATTTAAATGTTGAGTAATAACCGTTAAAAATGCTAATGAACATAGAAACTGTTTATCAACTAATTGATTTTCAAAATAAGTAGTATCAGTTGTAATATTTGTTTTAAGAAAATTTAATATTTCTTTTCTCAAACCAAAAAACGTTCGAGACACTTTCCTCGACTTAACCAGCGTACATCTGTGTGCAATAATAAATCACCATACTCACTATCAAGTTCTTCCAAATATTTAATAAAATTACGGTGGTTCAAACTACGGTTGCCTCCTCTAATTAGATTAGTAATTTTAAATACTGTATTCATAATGTTATCAAGTTTCATTATTTTACCACACAACGCTTCTTGATGAATTCGCATTGTAATGCAGGAACATTATCAGATTTTCGCAATAATCCAACAAAATCAATATTTTTGCCAACCATAGATTTTGCACCATCAGTCACAACCGATGACATTTTTTTGAAACCTCCAAATGGTTCAATTGCATTTTTTACAGCATTAAAAATATCAATTCCTTTGGTTGATCCATGCAAGGAACACAATTCTAAAAGTTCTTCATACACTTGTAGTAATATTTTTAATTATATATATATATAATATTACTATTTGTAGGATTACCGATGGTATTGGGAGAATATTAAAGAAGTTAGTGGTAGTAAAAAAACAAATAAGCAAGAGTAGAATAATGTTGACAATTTATTATATAAACAACACGTTCGTCGTTCTCGACAGGTACGCACCGACTGCGGACTGATTAACAAAAATACAATAATCGGATAATAATTATTAGATAGTATATTATATGGGGTTTTTCTGTCAATTACAATATTGAAAGTAACAATAATTAATGATTACAATATAAGTAAATATAATGTACTATCTACACTACACATAGGTAGACATATAAGAATTATAAAATATTACCACACACTTCAAATTGTGGAGAAATAACTCTAACAAATATTAAAAGATGACTTACATCTGAAACATCAGTACTTTCGTCTAATGCTATTGAAAAATATGCGCAGTGGCGTCATTTGGGGGGGGGGGAGTCGACTCATACATTTGCCGTAGTCTATTATTTAGCCAAATCTTAAGTCGGCAGATTTGAAATTGAGAAATGTTCATTTAATATCCAATTGTCATATTATGTAATAATTTTAAGAAATAATTCTTAAAAATAATTAGTGTAAAACGTTATTAAATTATATTTGATAAAAATTTAAATATAGATACTACAACTACAAATCAATGTTATAAATTCACGATGTATAACGATATATTAAATAACGATAAGATTGTCATCGCACAGTGTAAAATTTACTTATACTGTCCCAGACAACAAAATTATATTGCTTCATCATTGTATAAATATTAACTATTCAATAACCATATTGAATCAATATTAAATACTAGTTGGATACTAATTTTTTAATATCCATGTAATGTTATTACAATTTTATTTGGCCAGGCAAAAATGTAGATATAATGTTGAAATTTAAATGTTATATTGATATTTAATTTACAAATTTACAATATTAAATCCATATTTTTATGTTATTGTTGAGACCTTGTATATATATTGTATATTATTTATAAAATATTTATGAAACATAATTTTTTAACATTTCTATAATATTACATATATTATTATTGTTTAAATGTTGCTATGAAATTTATCATAATACCTACTCAATATGTATACAATATTTTTTTTTATAAATCTATATGCATTATTTTATAGTATCTTTTACTCTTTCATACTCATTATGATGTACTGTAAATACTAATATACTATATCTACTTATAATATATTATAATTTAAATATTGCATTAGGTATATTTTAAATAAAGATTGGAAAGTGAAAAAACATATTACATTTAGTAGAACAATATACTTTATTGAAATAATAAACATAAAATATTTTATTAAATATTTGCTTCTTCAGTGCCTGCAACTTGTTTATTTATTCTTTTAAGAACAAACGATCTCTGTGCAAGATATTTCTGTATTACATCTTCTATTTCTCTGTTTTGAGTGTTACAAAACTTAGGATCCTTTTGTATAGATTCTAAATAAAATAATTAAATATCTATATAAATAAATTTTAATACCTTTATTTACAAGATTAATTTTTAGATTTCATTTAAAGGATATATAAGAATGATAATAGTTTTGTGTCACTAGGAATCTTGTATATATATATATATAATATATATATATATACTAATTAATAGCAATTCTTATAGTGTTCCCTATTGACAATGAATATATATGCATTTGGTTTTTATGGAGGTATATATTTTAATTAAAAAAGTGTCACATTATATCTTACCAAATATTATGGAACACAAGTTTAAAGATGAGAATGATTTTTTTGTTCTTATTCCATGGTAAGAATAACCACATAATAATGTGTCGCTAAAAAGCTTTTCAAAAATTCTTTTAATGCTACGTTTTATATTTATGCCCATCAATCGAGTTAGTTCATTTACCTAATATTAAAAGTAAAAACTAGTTAATATTAAGAGTATATTATAAATAGGTATGACACAGGTTCATAGTATATTTTAAATAATTATTATTTACTTAAACAATTATAATTGTTCCTTATTATTAGGATTGTAAAACAATAAATATAATTTAAAAATCTTAAAACATACTATATTAGTAATTTGGGATTATATAAGTTATCAAATTACATTATTATATAGCACTTAATTACCATTTGAGAACGAAATTTTGGATTTTCAATTAATTTTTTATCAAATTCTTGAAGTTCTTCTTCATTTTCAATAGTTTTTAATAAAGGTGACTTAACCATTAAATCGTATTGACTTTCATTAATCTGCAGTGACGTTCCCATTCCACTTCCAAATATTTTATCCAAATTATTTTCCATCCTAATCTAACGTATCAAATATCGAACGGCTATCATAACGAATGGCTGCAATTTGTTTATCTACGTAATTTATTTTGTTTACTGAAATAAAAATATCTAGTATTGGCATTAATGCATTTAATAATTACAATGTACATGGTATATTGGTATATTTATATAAATGTAAATATAAAAAATATAATTTTTTAGTTTTATAAACTATAGTTTAAAATGTTTAATGTTTTAATATTTAAATTTAAACCAAATAGAAAAATTGTAGTATATTAATAATTATATATAGAATTCAAATATAAGTATATATAATGTATATTACATATATATATATATATACACAACTTTTATTCTAATTCACATCTTAAATAAAAATAAAAATGTTAGATAATTCTCCAAAAATATTATTGATCTATAATTGAATCTAATTAATTTGATCTCTTCAAGATTTAATATGTAAATGGTTTTTAATGTGTGTGTGTGTATATATATATATATATATATATATATATATATAAATCTTGAAGAGATTAAATTAATTAGATTAAATTATAGATCAATAATATTTTTGGAGAATTATCTAACATTTTTATTTTTATTTAAAATGTGAATTAGAATAAAAGTTATATATATATATGTACACACACACAAACACATTATATATTTTAACATTGATTATAGATAGTATAGATAGGCCACTGTATAGAAAAATATGTAATGCTCTAAATGTATAACGTCGTTATACAGCGCTAGCATCATTAATGTAGTATTGGATAATGACACTGTTAGCGCTATATTCGAATTCTAATATTTGAATATTTTTGGTGGATTATTGATATGGCATAAAATCTTATCAATATTTATTGTACACATAAATATAAAATAAATGATATATATTATTTTAAAAATATATATATTTAACGTTTCATGTTTACTTGCTGCATTTTATAGGTAATGATTATTATACAAATTGAATTCAATAAATGCAAAAAACATTTTGTTTTGACTAACCAAAGTAGAACATATTCTATTTTGTTCAGTCATGAGTACTAGAAAAAAATGTTTTAATATTACTAGGTACTGTATATATGTGCATCTCTATTAAAATATATCTATTCTATTTTTTGTCAGTTTTAAGTAGATTTATTTTTTCAGTGTAGCATGAAAAGGCAGTATATTATTATACTACATGGAATTAAAGGCAATAATGTCCATGGCATTACTATATTATAAAGTACAGTGTAAGTTGTAGGTAATATAAATATTATAAATTATTAATTATTTGCACATATACAATATACATCATATATTAGTATTAAAATATTTAGAATAGGTTACCAAAAAAAATTTAAATAAAATAAACAATTTAACATTATCATGTAGATATTACTTTATTTAATGACAATTAAAATACAGTAGGTAATATTAATTAAAATTACAATATTGTTAATATTAAACAATAAACTTATTTCAAAATATATTTCTTTTTAGGTTTTTATTTACTAATATTTTATAATTTATTTATTTGATTATTTGTGTTGTAAAATTCTTAATTTGGGATTTTCCCTATTAATATGAATATCTAACATATTATTTTCTTCTTTACAACTCTTATATATTTTTATAGTAAACATTAAACGTAATAAATATATAATATGATCTTGACAATAGTCAATAGTAAAAGTGGGAAATTTATGATTAATGCTTTTATAACTTAATTCTAATAATAAATTTAAAATGCCTTTTTTATATTTATTAGTATGCCAATTAATTTCATAAATATTTAAACATAATTTACATATATCAATTAAATTACATGTTGGCATTTTTAATCCACCACTTGTTATTCCTTCATATGTTTTATTTAATATTAATAATTGTTGAGGATCATTTAAACATATACTTTTATTTAATAATTTATGTTCACAATGTTCACATTTGAATTTTAATAAACATTTATTCACCAAATAACCAACAAAATAAATTATTGAACAAGATTCTAATGTATGGATTATGGTTTGTTGTTTTGTCTGATTATTGTCTATATTAAAACATAATGGTGTTTGCAATAAATTTGAATTATTTATATTCATTTCATTTTGAATACAAATATTTACTTCATTTAAAGTAGTATTATTGGTTGTATCTACTTCGTCTAATGAATTAACAGTAAAGAAATCATCATTATCTTCTTCACAATTACAAAGTTCATAACACTTCATAAGGCTAAATGAACAAATGTTAGCCAAACAGCTTCTAAAAACCCTTGATGTTGGATTTCTATTATATCCATTTTTTTGGCGCATAATAGAGAACATATTTTCGAGGGGATCTTGGTTTAATCTATTTGTTAATAGAAAAAATGATTTTGATTTATCTGTAATTATGTTTATGTCTGATATTTCTGAATTAAATAAATTAATTATTGCATTTATTGACCATACAAATCCCTTAAAACAAGGGGGTTTTGTTATTGTGGATTTACCAATCTTCTTATGGTTAATTTTTTCAGATTCTGTGAAAATTGTCCTAGTTTTTTTTAATATATTAAAAATATGAATATTTTTGTGGCTAAGAGGTCTTCGGTTTGGATTTTTATCAAAAAGATTTTTACTATTTAGCGCATCAAATGTATCATTCATTTGTAATATGAAATCAGCAGTGTCTTTTGCTGTGTCTGATTTTAGTTCTTGTGTACCTATACATGTATTAATTGCTGCAGAAACTGATTTACTAAATTCCTGTGTGGCAAGTTTTACAGTCATTTTTTGCCAGGCATTAGGATAAAGATGAATACTAGAAATCTTGGACATTGCTCGCACTGTTTTACTTTCTATGTCAATATTGTAAGCAACTTTTACATCATTAAATGAAATTATTTTATTATTAATTTTTATATCACCATTTAACAAATTATTTCGAACACTTTTCAGCAAATGAGGAACATCATAAATAAGATTAATTTCTTGATTATATAATTTAATTGTTGGATTTGATTCAGTACCTCCAAGCAATTCAAACATTTTTTGATTTTGTGTACCTTGGTCACAAACTATTGCCGTTGGTAATAATCCCATTTCCAAAATTTCTTTTACACACTCTGTCATTATATTAACTAATTCAGTACCTTTAATTCCAGATCCACTAAGAAAATAGGAAAGTGGTAACTTCCAATGTTGATATAATCCTCTAATCATAATTACTAAAGCATATTTAGATAGTTCTGGTGAACGGCCAAATGATCCTAGATCTTTAAATCCTTCAACTAAATCAAGAATTTTATTGAATTCTAAACATTTCATCAATGCTACTTCATCTAATAGTAAGACACATTTTTTTTGTTGGTATGTCATTGTTGAAATTTTAATTTTAATTTGCTCCATATATTCATTAGAAAATCCTGGAGAATAATCAATTGAATTCAACCAACGACGAACGGTTCTTTCACCAGGTAAAATAATATTATTTTTACGCATGTAACGATAGGTTGATGACGATTTATAATATATGGAAAAAGCTACTTTTTTCTCAGCTGTAGACCAAGGTTTTCTACGTTTATGAAGTATTTGCATCTTGACTAAAGCTTTTGAATTTTGGGAAGAAAATGGTGTATTTTGAATGAAACTTTTTGTATTAATTTTACTATTATTTAAATTGTTTTTTTTTTAATCTATTAATTATTACCCTTTTTTTGTTTTTTTATAATATTTAATAATTTAGTGTTAGTAATTTTTTGATTATTTTTTAAAGTTGAAATATTTGATTTTAGTAAGATTTGAGGACTAGGTAGTTCTATTAAATTGTTTACCCAATTTCGAGTATTAGGAGAAATCTTTGTAATGCTAGCAGGACTATCTAATAAACACATTGTTGGAGAATTTTTAGATGCAACATATTTCTTTTTTGGTGTTAAAACATGAAATTTTTCAGGTGTAACAATAAACTTTCCAGCACTTGATGGCATATATTGAATTTTATTTTCATTTGTGTTTACAGGTGATAATTGACCTATATAAACAATTAAAATGCACTAAAAATTATCTAATTACTGTATTATAAATAAATTAAAAAACAGATAAATGTAATTTTTGATTCTTTTAAAATTTAATATATTAATTATTAAAATTAAATCTTATTTATTTAAATTACTAAAATAATCAAATATAAATTTATTTTTAAAAAATAATAATTAATTTAAATTTTATTTGAATTTACTTACAGTTATTGTCAAATTGCAATTTTCGTTTTGCAGGAGGATTTAAATTTAATGTTGTATCAATAGAATCATCTATAACTGGGTCCATAATATTAAAAAAATAATAAATTATTATTATAATTGCTTAATTATAATTTAGGTAGATTTAATAAACTATACAGTATAAAATTCAATCAACTTAGTAAATAATTATACTTACATGAAATACAATGTTTGTTTGGTATAGCTTCAGGTAAAAGTTTTCCTTTTAAAGATGAATTCATATACATTTCATCATTAAAATGTTCTGAACATATGCATTTTCTTTTTAATGACTTAGGACTTAAATTATCCAATAATATATTCCCTAAAATTTTGATTATAATTAATTATTCTCTATTTTATAATAGAAATATAATTTTTATAGTCATATACCCATAGGCGTAGAATAGATAAATTTGTAGGAGGCTGCGTGTTTTTTTTATTCTGAAGACATTTTTACGACCAGAAATAATTTTCACGAATAGCATGTTTCCGGTTGGAAAGTGGATCTAGTTGGTACTTTATTTAGGCAATTTTTCGAATTTCTCAAAATTGACCTTAAGCAGTAGAAAAAACGACAAAAAAAATGACGAAAAAACGTCATTTTTCACGAAAAATGAAATTTCAACCAATTCGATTTCAATATTTCACGATAACTCAGGTAATTTTGAAGATAGAGACTTGAAAATTTTTTTGGGTGTTCACATAGCTACTATATGTATGTGGTGAAATTTTCGAACGGTTACGTTAATATTTTTTACTAAATATAGGACTTTGAATATTTCGAAAAATTCTCGATTTTACGTATATAATGTTTGATAAAATTGGCAATTTAACTTTTTTTTTTTTTTTTATTAAGTTTTTATTATATATCAACATAATAAAATAAATACAGATTAAGAAAAATCACAATTTTATTTATTAGAAAATGTTTAAAATATATTTTAAATATAGTAATTATTCGTAACTTCGTAGTTAGTAATCGTAACAATAAACCATTTTTATTTTCTAATGTTAAATATTTTTAAATCAGATAGCCTCAAATAATTTTTGGTGAACTAATTATCAATCAGGGATTCAGGGGAGGCTAATCTCCCCCTAGCCCCCACCTAAATACGCCTATATGCATATTGCATATACCATTCCCAAGTTTTAGATTCGGACAAAGTGAAGAATGCATTAGTTTTGCAATGTTTCTTTTTTATTTTTAAATATAAAACTTACCAGAATTTAAAATCCATGTCTTGGCAATATTCGTGGTTTTAGGGAAACTATGAAAAATTAAATTTTTGTTATTTCTTTTATTTTTTCCACAACCAAAATATACACACTTATTTCCCGACATAATTAAATAATTTATTATTACAAAAGTACAATTCAGGGCTTGCAAACGTTTTAAACGTTATAACATTTAAAACGATTGAAACGTGTTAAGTATAAACGTAAAAACGAAAAAAATATTAATACGTTATTAGTCTATTACATTATTATAATTATTTAGAAATTTAGTACCGTAATAAAAATAAAACTAATTAGGTTTTATTTTAATTTTAGTTTTTAAATGTACCATTGTACTAAAATAGAACAATAATATATTAATAAATTATTGTTTTGTCTTTCCTGTATTTTATTCTCGTTGATATTCCGTAGGCCGTAGGGTGTTTCTGAAATTAATGAGGAGACTAATACAGGGGTATTCAGTAGGATGAGCCAAATGAGGATATTTTTGTCTATCTGCAAAATCTGAGTTTTATCGATATATCTTTAAAACATTATTTTAAATGTAAAAATAAATATTCATATAATATTTCTTGCAAAATTCTCATACAAATCGAGATATAACATCATTTTTGGGGTTATCGCGCAGTTTTGACGCTCATGTGTCGTCAGAATCAAAATAATGGTGTGATACATCAATTTGTATGAGAAATTCCTAAGAAAAATGTTTGTGTATTTTATTAGTTTTTATTTAACACGCTTGATTAATTAGAATAATTTTTACATTGCATAATTATCAATATCAAGTTCAATTTATTTTAAAATCTATTTTATTTCATAAAATATGTTCAATGTGACTCACTATGTACACTGTAGTACATACAACACAATTTTAATATTTATTAATTAAAAGTTATGG
>JAIUCT010008070.1:0-12349 GCA_021307375.1 Tetraneura akinire
TTAAAATCCCATGAAATAATTTGGCTATTTTCTATAATTCTCGTTTTTATCTCTATGTTTTACTCCCAACAATTATTTTTTGAAAGTGATAAGTAATTAGTAATTAGTTTCACATCTGAATAATACAATTCTACATTCTTAAACCTTCATTATTCAATTATTTATTTAAAAAAAATATATTATTATTATATTATAAAATCTAACGAATTTTAGTATAATAAAACATAATTAATTAATTTTATTTAATATGTATATGGAAGAAGCTGAGAAGGAGATAAAAGATGAAATTCAAGTAGGAATCAGAATTTAGGGGCAAAATGTAATATCATTTCGCTTTGCAGATGATAGTGTTCTACACTAAAAAAAAGGTTTACTACTTACTAAAACAGAAGATATTTTAGGAAATTCTGTAATGAAATTAAATAAAAAAAAAAAAAAAACCAAATAACCGATGATGGTAAAAGCAAGACATATAATATAATAAAATAACAGTAAGTACAACTAAAAAGAAAAAAATTAGAAACAATTGAAATGTGGTGTTACCAGAAGATACTCAAGATCATATGGAGGACAGAATAACAAGTAAAGAGATTTAGGAAAGAATCAAAGAAAAAAGACAAATTTAGATAATTATAATTAAAGGAAGGTATAATATGATGGGAGGTAGGACATAAATTGTGGTATGAGAATTTTCTGAAAGTGATTATTGAAGTATATGTGGATGGTGAAACTGTAAGAGGAAGAACAAGATTGGAATACATTACACAGATTATGAAAGACATGGACATGGAAAATTATCTATATGGATTTAAAGGAGCTGAGTTTTGATAGAGAAGCTTGGAGAGCTGCGACCAACAAATCAAGAGATTGAATAGAAAAAAAACAATTATGTTATATATAGATATTATAAATGTGGGTATGGTCCAATTTCCCGTTGAATATAACCATCGTTGAGATGACCTGTTCCTCTTAGAAACATTATAACATCTCCATTGTCATTGAGTAGCTGCACTATTTCTCTTATTATTCTTGTATTATTTACACGTTCAGCTCTCGACCTATTATCTCGAATCTGATAAATAAATAAATTTAACAATATATTATTAAATAAACTTTCAAAAGTACTTAAATAATAAATACCATTAGATTTCTTCTAGCTTGGTCAAATTCAATATAAAATTGATTTTCAACAAGAAGTAATTTTTCTAGAAAAAAAAATGTTAAATTATTAATAATCATCAATATAATAAAACAGTTACATTAATTAATCATACATTAAAAGACAATATTAAAATAATGATGTATAAATAACATAAATTTACTTACATATGCCTGATATTTCATCATTGATAGTATACACATATAACAAATTTACAAAACATATAATCACAAGCATTTTGAGGGTTAATATGCATCACATTATGTTACATCATACATGGAACACATATTCACTCACGAATAAAATCCCAAATATTAGGGTGTCTTCCCATTTGCATTAGCAGTGTTGCATGAAAAGACTCTAAAATAATTATTGGTCCGACATTCTTCTCCAAAAATACTGATAAATTGAGATCCCACCTGTAACAACCAAAAATTTTCTACATAACCAATTAAGAAATTTCTCATTCCTCTCTCTATTTCAGGAAATTGTTGTATACGAGTATACTGCATGATAGCCCTGAAACCATCATGCATAGAAAAATTTGGGCACTGCGGGTGACCTCTGGCATCAGGCAAATGAGGTAATGCTAACACCATTCTCAATACACGGGCAGCTTCAGGGTATGTCTTGACCAAATCTAAAACACTATTCATACGTCAATGACAATAGCGAACAATAGACTAAAAAATACACAAAAAACATAATTATAAGTATATAATATTATGATATATGTCCATAGTCCAACATAGATACTATAAAAAATATCACCAACTTGAGTAAAATGGAACCAGCAACATCTTAATTTGCTTTCAGGAAATGTTTGTTGAACAGCATTCATAAGCCCTCTTTCATAATCTGTAATAAAAGTAATTAAATTATAATTTAGTGGTAAAATATGCCTCACAATACGGAATAAAGTTGAATAGGTCTCTTCCGTCATATTCCCCAGTAATACATAGACCATTGGAAATGACTAAAAACAAACAAAAAATAGATAACTAAATAAATATTAATATTTTCATAATTGTAATTATCTAGTAATAGATACTTACAACACTTTTATAAACTACTTGAATAGTTAAAAAACACTTCAGGTCTCGAGGATTGCATGGTACAGTCTTAAATGTTCCATCAATACCCACTAATGTCACTACTCTCAGCTGTTCTTCATACCTTCTAATAGCATCCATATTTGCAAAAATTACACCTACACTTCTTTCATTCACAACTAGTTCTTGTTGAAAAAATCTAGATGGTACGGTTTGTAATATGGCTGCATAGACCATATGATATTCATTAAGAATTTCAGCAAGTTCATGGATGTTGTCTGGATTCTGTGGTCGTCTTGAACATTTCATTTTTTTCAGTCTATTTTGAGCCTGAATAAATGTATAATTCTTCGCTGCTTCTGGATGTCTAATAACAATAATAAAATATTTCTATAACATTTAGTTATATCAATTAATTTTATATATTTTATAAGAAAAATAATTTAAAAAATAATTAGAAATTTAATAAAGTTAAGATTAACTTACTGAACAATCTTATTATTGTAAATAGTTCTTGATGATGCTGTATTACTTCTGTCAATTCCTATTGCACTAATTGCTTCTCTTAAAAAAGGTATGTGTAAATCAATTCTCGTTGGCTCATGATTATGATTTTTTTAAATTTTAATTATGTTGTTCACTTGGTTTGCATTGACTTTTGCACTACCAGGGCAGAAAGCATGGCCGTTCTTTTGCCGTTCGCATACTAAATATATATGGGTGTTTCTTGTTTCCCGTTTATAATATTTAAAACCTAAATTATCTACATATATTTTTGTTCCATGTCGAATGCCAGGAATTATGGTATAAGTCTCTGGAACACCGATAACATCTTCTTCTACATTTTCGTCAGATTCTGAAGATACTGTTACACAACACATAAATAAGTAAATAAGTATTTTAACAGATAAAAACAATAATTTGTATAATACCATCAACAGAATCTTGTTCAGTATTTTCAATTAAAGGGTTATTTTCATAAATAACCGGTAGAAAATAATTATGATCAATTAAATGTTGGTTATTCATTTTATATAATTAAAATTAATATAAATTATAACAAAAAATAATTATTAATTTAAATAAATTTAAACAGTAAAAAATTAAATGCAATGTTTATTGTTTAATAATGAATAATAAAACAAAACACTAAACCATAAAAGTTTTCGATTTATTATCTCTTATCTATATGAATTCAAATTAATGGATCCCTCCAATTTATAAATCATTATATTTTTTCAAATCAGTGTGCTATATCTGGTAAAACTAAATTCAAATCTATTTAATTTTGAATTCTTATATGTTGGCAATACCATTATATAAAAATTTGAAATTATTTTTCTTATCAAAAATCGGGAGAACTACCCCGATCCCGTGGGATGTATACAGTACACCAAAAATGATAAGGAAAATTATTATCAAATTTCTTATTTTCTGTTCATACCAACATAAAAATTATTGAAAAAGCGGGAAAAGAAATTTTGTGATTTATAATTTAAAACACTGATTAGTTATGTTTTAATTATATTGTAGTTAGCTTTTATTTTTCAAATTAAATGGTTTTATGAAATGAAATATTATTTATATTAACGTATTCGTTTTCATCAGTCGTCTTTCATTTTCATTTCATTTCATTTCATTCATTTCGTTCATTTCGTTCATTTCGTTCATTTCGTTCATTTCGTTCATTTCATTTCATTAGCTATTTATTCATTTTATTATTTCATATTAATTCACTATTCTTTTCTTTTTTTTTAAAAAAAGTTTTCAATGTTTAAGTGCTGTACTATTTACATTAAAATTTATATATATTTATTAGTTTATATTATTTCATTTAAAAATATGAAATGTTTAACTGTTTTTATCGTGATTGAAGTTGCTGCATTACTATATCTCTTTATATATCCTTTTGTTATATTATTATATTTTATATTTTATAATTTTAATTGTTTTAGCATAAACTACATATTTGTACATCATACATTATATTATTCTAGTATAAACCACGTGTTTGTACTGGATTTGTACATCATACATTATATTATTCGAGTATAAACCACATGTTTGTACTGTTTTTGTACATCAATACATCGTACATTATATTATTCTAGTATAAACCACATATTTGTACTGGTTTTGTACATTATACATTATATTATTCGAGTATAAACCATATATTGTACTGGTTTTGCCATTTTATATGACAGTGGCCTTCAACCTTTTCGACGTCAAACCACGTGTTTTACTATACATTTTTTACGACCCATGAAACATAAATACAACATACAATTGTCTAATCCGACCCACCGATTGAAGACCACTGTTATATGATTTGTGTCTAATATTTTATATATTATCTAACTATATTTTTTTTTTTTTTTTAATTTGAGTATAAACCTCATATTTGTGCTGCTTTTGTACATGTAACATTATGTTATATAATCTGTATATAATATTGTGTATTCATTTTGTTTTTTTTGTGTTTTTATGTTTCAGCCTTTTTACGATTTTTTGCAATTAGTATTATTTAAAACAGTTTTTTTCAAAACTAATTGCGCTATATTAAAACATTTTTTTTTTTCAAAACTAACCACCTACTTATTACCAAACATAGAATGGAGAACGTGCTCGTTCAAATTTTAAATGAACACAACTATATTTTACAAGGTAGTTACTAATTAAGTATACAAATTTGAAATGTATAATTAAAATTTTAATAAATAAATTATTTCTTTACCTAAAAAAAATATTTTATAGTTCCAGAAAATGGATTAGATCTGGAGCATTTAAATTTGATGTTGGAAGAAGAGAACAATGGTAAATTATTATTTTAAAATTCTTACTAAATTAGTTTAATCTTATTTAAAATGTTTTTACCAACATACTAACAAAAACAAAAGTGATTAACTTATCATTAATAATATATAAAAATAAATGTAAAAAAGGAACAATTTAATTTTTTCTATATTAACTTCTTCTATAAGTATTAAGTAACAAGAGTAGGAAAAATATTCCATCGTAATAAAAATAATAATTATAATAACAATGTATGTATGTAATAATAATGTAGCAGTGAACAATGTTGAAGTTGAAGACTTAGAAGATGAAATACCAGAAGAGAACAATGGTAAAATATATTTTTTTATTTATTTAATAAAATTGTTATATCATTACTATTTGACAATTTATATAGTATTTTATTATGGCATGTACACTCAACTAACCTACATATTATGTGCTTATAATAGATAAATATTGTTATTTGCCTACTTGGTATCAATTATTTTATATTTAATTAGTAAATTAGTTAGAATATAAAAACATATTTATGAAGGTACTATGTAAAAACTATTTCTCTGCAATCCCATACATTAGTACAATCGTGCCAGATAAATTAGTATGGCGGCAGGAATACTTTTCTGTAATTTTATCCAAAACAAGCTATGGTGTGAGTTTCCGGTTTCAGCCACCCTGGTCTATTAAAAATTTATAAAAATCAATGCAAAGAACCTCTGGTTTCCCTTAATCATGCCTTCCGTGCCAATCTATCTGGCAACTACTGTACAAGATACACAACTAAATTACCTTTATGCTGGGTTGCATGAAAATTTACAGTAAAATGAAAAAACTTGAACTTAAAATAATATAAAGATACTCAATGTCTCAATCTAATTTATTGGTATGATTTGTGTTAGATAGTTATATAAAATCTAATGTTTATTAGTACCTTAACATTTACCTAATATTTATGTATTATTAAAAACAATTCACAATTATTAATTTCATAAATTTTGGTTATAACTTAATTACCTATAGTTTTTATATACATAAAAAATGTATTATTTTATTCAAAACTTTATTTAATTGTTTTCATGCAACCTGATATAGGATTTTTAATGAAATAATTTATTAAATTTTATAATTATAATGATTTGAATTTATATATATATATATATGAAACCTTTTTGTAATTTCCAGAAGAAAATCAAAATTTAATCGAAGAAGCAACAACGTATACAACAGTACCTGGTATGAGATTAAAATCACTAATTTACCTTGATAATTTGAGTTATAGATACCATAAGTGTAATATGAACAACAATACAATGTGAGTATAATTTGTTATAATATTTAGTTGGTGTCAAATTATAAATAAATATATTGGAATCTTTTATTTTATAATATTAAGATATCTAAGATGTGAAAATCAAAAAAATAGAAGATCAGAGTTTTGTCCGGCATTGGCAAAAATAAGTACTAACCTGAATAATTCAGCAATTTCAATTACTCATCGGCATAATCATTTACCACCAAATACAGACATCCCTATGGCACATCTCAGAAGGACAATTGGTTTAGCTGCTACAGACCCTGCAAGAATATCTGACTCAGTCAGACAAATATATAATAGTTCAATAGTCCAGTAAGTAAAATACTTTTTTGAATATAAGCTATACATAATGTAAGTAATCATAATGCTGAATACATATTTTTATTTATTTTAGAAACCCAGATGGCGCATACAACTACACATTCCAGCAATCGAGACACAGTGTCAACAGAATGCGTCGTAGTCGTAGACCAATTAATCCAACCACTATTTTAGAATTTATTCAATTGCTTAGACTACCACAAAATAGAATGTATTCATCAACACTGCAGCATCCATCTTCAAGGTAAAATTATAAAAATTATATTATTGTTTTAAAGAGAAATGATACTTTTTTTTATACCAATCATTAATACGTAATATATTTGTTATTTAGATTTTTCCAAGAACAATTATTTGCCGATGGCGAGACTGTCGGAGTTGTATTTGCTAATATAGATGCCATTGTAAAATATAGGGATGTTCTTTTGTCTTGCACCATCGCAGGGGTTGATGGTACTTTTAAAACAATTCCAAATTCTCCTCCTCAATTCAACAAAGGATGCCTGCTTACATTTCAAGTTGTGTACAAGCATGTAGTAAGTTAATTATTGTAATATTATAAATTTAATTTTTCAATTAATTTACCATTAATATTAATATCCTAATTATCAATAATTTAGTCTTTTCCAATGGTATACGGTCTCACCTCTAGAATGACTCAAGCTACATATGAATCATTCTTCAGAATTGTTCGACAAATTCTGCCTCTAAATTATGCACAATTGGTCATAATAACGGATTATGAACTTGGGTTAATAAATGGCATAACAAATGTGTTCCCTGAAAGCCAACATCGTGGCTGTTGGTTTCATTATTGTCAAGTGAGTAGTTATTAGCATTGTTAAAACTAAAGGTTAATTAATCATAAGTTTTATAACATTCGCATAATTTATATTTTCTTAAATGCTATAATTTACTCATAAATTGACATAATAATAATTTTTTCACATTATTTCAGTCTATTATCCGATACTGTAGAAGAAGTTTGAATAGTGTATTCCATTTATTTCAATCAAACCCTGTAGCTGCTAGAGTGCTGCGTATGGTAATTTTATTTTATTTGACTATTACTTTGATAACATCTATGTATAATGGAATAATTTACATTAATAAAACTATTTTTAGGTTTTAGCATTACCACATTTACCATCAGAAATCCAACCAGATTGTCAATTTACCATTGTTGATGGCTTTCAAGCAATAGTTCAGTATATTGTACAACATCCAGAGGTCCATGAACAACTCCGAGTATTTTTATATGGTTATATTCAAAATTATTGGCTTCAAAACATTGGTGCATCCCATATCAGTGTATATGGGTAAATAACAAAATAATCTGAAACATAAAACTGGTTATTATATGAGTTAATTGTGTTGTTTATAGGTCAGACATAAGAACAAACAATTACTTAGAATCATTCCATAGAACGTTGTTAGATCAACTCGGAAGCCATCCAAACATTTGGAGTTTCATGTGTAAATATAACTATACTGAATATATATGTCTGTAAATGTTATTTATGTGTGCTTGTTTTTATATGTTAAGACGTTGTCGTGTATCGTGTCTTCCCATTTTAGTTGTATTGTAGTATATAATATCTTTGTGAATTATATTCAGTGTCGGCCTAGGATATAAAAGGCCTAGGCAGGGATTTTTTTCTTAAATAATAATTAATGTATTAGTTGTGAATATATATTTATATTACTTTATACATAACTTATAGTAATTTGAGATTTGAGATTTAAAGTAAATATTAAATATTTAAAGTATTTATATAGATTATTCTTATAATATTTCAATATTTTACAAATTTACAAAAATGTTAAATAAAATTGACAAATAATTTTGAAAATTTTATTGAAGTAGTATACCTAGTATTTGTTATTAGAAGTATATTGTATAATTAGGTATTTGTTTATTATTTGACTATTGTAGTTTGTGTTATAAATTGTAATTAACTTAAAAATATTGAATTGTGTTAACTCATTGCATTTTAACTAACCTAATAAATGTTTTAGTTTATTGGTGTTTATTTACATACATGTGGCCTGTGTACAATTTATGTTTAGATTATATGTATACTAACAATTTGGAAAGTAACAATGAGTAAGTTTGTCATTTAATTGGCCATATTAGTTTTTTTAATTATTGCATTTTTTTATTTATAGATAAACTATTAATAATTGAAAACCAAATGTACATTGAAATGGACCAAACTCGAAGAAACCTCCAAGTAAATATATATTTACTAAATAATTGTTAGGTTAGATATGATTATTATTTAATGTATAATTATGCAATTCTAGGTGAGAAGTCATTTATCAAGGGTCCAACGTACAGAAGCCACCAGAAGGATGAGAGATTATATTCAACTCTTAAGGGAAGATAGAGATATCCTAATGTTTTTAAGGAGAGCCGGCCATACAATGGACAATTACAATCGAGCCCAAGTTGGACCCCAGCCACTAGTATGTTTTAAATTTTTAAATACGAGTAACATTATATTAATGTATTTAATTATATTTTATAGAACCAGTGAACACATCTATAACAACCTAGAGTAGTCACCACATAAACACATGCAACACACATACAATACACTATTATTTTTATTTTTTTATAATACATTTCCTTTCACCATCCATTCAATTCGTTACATGTTCTCATTACATTCATTAAGCAAGCAATATAAGCATTTTGAGCTGTATATTCAACTAATTTCCAAAATTTATCAAATTCTTCTATTTTTTTTTCAAGAGATACTTATTGTGAACATTTCAATGAACAAACACAATCTTAATCTTTAAATTCTTTAGGATTAATTTTTTTAATTTTTATAATCGTAATAACCAAAGTTTGAGTTTCTCAATGTTTTTATGTTTGATCGAGATTGATGTGTATGTTTTCTTTTTCTTCCTTTTTTTGGCCTACCATTAACATTTTGATATGTATTTACTTCATTCAAATTTAAGTTCTAAAATTCATTAATAATAGTAAATTAATAAAAATTATACACGCACCTACGCACATTAGTACTAGCATGTCTTGCTCGGCGAACCTGTCCACTTCATGTTGAGTACTATTGGTGTTCACACCACACACTTACTGATTGGTTATTTTATGATATGTGTCCGTACACTTCAATTATGTGTCTTAGGCAGTTTCAAAACAGCACTTATAACGAATTGTGTTTCTCAAGCTAGAAAGGTAATTTAATATATTCAACTTTAAATTTAACGTGTTTATTATAATTATTGATGATTTTTTAGATTGTTAAGCAATTCAGAACATACAAGTATTCAACTAAAAAAACATTTGAAATAATGACATGGTGTGTCATCTCAGTCTGTGAAACAAATCAGTGTCGGCTTGGCATGTAAAGGCCCCTAAATATTATTATATTTAAAAAAATATAATTTAATATAAAAAATGATACTTGGACTTTGGGTAAATATCTGCTATGGCCACTATGTACTAAAATTGTTTTAGATTCTGAGCGAAGCGAAGAATGTATTGGTTTTACAATGATGTGTGATTATTTTTTTATGTCTGAAGACACTTTTACTACCCAAAATGCTCCGATTTGCACCAAGACTATATTGTTTTTTAATTCGTCTTCTTCTTTTCTACTGTCGTTCAGTACTGTTGTATAGTCCAGTCATTTTCTACTGGGTATATTATTTGCAGATAGTCCAGTCGTTTCCATCGGAAACTAGTCCTTTGTCTTCAATATAAATAAGTTTGGCAATATGATATGGTGTAACATCTGTTATATCTTCCTTGGGCAATACCAAGACTATATTGTTTTTTAATTCGTCTTCTTCTTCTTATTATATTTTAATATTAATCTGCAAATAAATTTATAGATAGATCATTCATTTATGTCTATGTTTTGCATTCAGTATAGCTATCTTATTTTTCTGTAGTTGCATACGGCCTAGTTGGTAACTATCCTTCGGTTAAGTGTCATTGAAATCTTTGCTTATATAAGTAGTATATCTTGTTACTTGTTTTAATTATTTCATTTGATTATTATACAAATAAATAAAATTGTTTTATTATTAACCTAACCTAACCATATTTTTGTAAACTTGATATTTATTTTATATTTTAATATTTATTGTTATTTAAGTTATTTTTATTTTATTTATTACAATTAATAAAAATATACTACAATATTATATTATAAATTTCAATAACATATATTTTAGGAACAAGTATTTATTATACAGTATAATATTTATAATTTGTAATCAGATTTATGTAGATCAGATTAATGATATAGATAAATTGTAAATTTTTGTATACACTAACATTTATCCATTATGTAAAATATGTATATTATAATAATATTGTAATTTTTTGGTTCGTTGGAACAACAATTAACTAATTTCTATTTTAATTTGTTATAAATGTGTGAAAAATGTAAATAAATTTATAAATTATTAAAGTTGTCATTTTTTCGTTTTATAATTTAACTTATCCATAGATATTTAGTTCATGTAAATAAACATTTCATACATTAAATGCAATAATTTTAAAATTTGTTTTTTATCCATTACATATCCATTATCAAGGATATTTTTAAATTAATTAACTTTTGTAAACTATGAAGAGATGGAGTGTAGTTATTAAACCAATTTGTCATTGAAAATAGACATTGTTTAGACATTCAATAGAAAAAATTGTACAATATAAAACCATTGTAAAATATTATACAAAATATGACTAAATTGGCCATTTTTAAATTTTTACCATAATTGAAGGCCTCAGTGAAACAAGATAAGTCCACTTCTTTTCGAAAATCACTTTATGATAGTTTTGAATAAAGCATACAATTCTACATACTTTGGTGCAAGAATGAGCACTTATTACATTTAGAGAAAACAGTGAAATGGACTTGTCTGGTTTAAAAATTTCAGTAGAATAACACAAGTTCGGACTTATATATATGACTATATATGATTTTATAAACCAGTTAAAGTTTATTTAAATAAAACAAATAATATGTACGTATACTGGCATAAATTAATTATAAACTTTTATTAACTTAATTAAATTATAAAGTCACTAAAAAAATTAAAATTAGCAAAAAAAAAAAATATTTTGGCCAAGAACACAGGTAAGTCCATATTTTTTAACCTTAAACATAAGTATAAGCATGATGTCCAAGTGATCAAGTAACTTATGTATATATTATATAAGCAATATTTAATATTTATATGTATTTAAAAAATCATGAAAACACTATTAGTACTATTACTCTTTAAAAATGTTTATTTCATCTTCTGAAAAGTTTTAAAAAGTGGACTTGTCTGGTTGTTGCACTGAGTACTTCAATATTGTGATCTTAGCCCGCCGTCAGGCAGGCTGTACAAAAATTATTATTCGAGCATAAACATAACTTAAAAATAGAGATTCCTACCTAGCACTTATAAACTAAGGTTAACATATCGCGTTGATATGATAACATACCTTAATTACCGATCATATGATAAAGAATGACTTAGAATTTGTGTGTTATATGTGAATAATTTCCAATGATGAGATGCAGAAGGAAAATTATTAAAAACTACTATTAGTAATTACTACCGTTTTTTTTATAAACTACTCAAAATAAATCATTTATTGAGAATTTATGAATAATATGTAAAATGATTTTATAAAAGTAAACAATTAGACTTTTTAATTTATTTATTTTTTAA